>JBBBDQ010000201.1:3082500-3085000 GCA_037127315.1 Ascarosepion bandense | reverse complement strand
CAGCAATAGACTTGACAAAGCAGAAATCATACTGATTGTCAGAGAAAAAGTTGTTGGATGTGAGATGCTGAATCATTTCAGCATTCATAATGGCCCTGACCACTTTGCCAAAAAGTGGTAAGAGGCTGATAAGGCAATAGTTAGAAGGATCAGAGGGCTCTCCAGAGTGTTTAAAAACAGGAACTGTAGAGATAGAGTTCCTTCAAGCAGGGAAGCAAGGAAATAGTTATAAAGTTCAGAGAGAAGAGAATTCTGAGGCATTTTTTTTTAAGGACAATGACTAGAATTCCATCACATCCACTTGCTTTATGGGAGTCAAACTTAGAAATAATGTTAGAGAATTGAGACGGGGTTATGTATACATCACTCAGTTGGGCTAAATTCTATGAAGGAAGTCTGGTGTGAGCACTCAAAATGTATTACGTGTGGATATAGGGGCTTGTGATACCATTTAACACAGTGTGGGACTATTTGAAAGGGTCTGCCAGTAAGTGATTCAGTGGGTGTATGTATGTACAGAAAACAAATGCTGTGTTCAGTTAGTATGATGACTTTTAGGACATATGTTTAAATAAACATTTTACTTTGTTTTGATGTCAGGAACCTGCTCTTAAATATTGTGAAAGTATTTCTGGATTGTTTCTTAGATTGGATATACTGTAAATTTTAAAATGAATGAGTCAAAATAAAAAGATATGCAGACGTGTGTTTATCTGGACTTTTACCCTTATATTTGTGTAAGAAACACACCTTCAAAATTTTAAAAGTATTTTTGATACATGCTATCTAGGTGTGTGTGTGTGTGTGTGTCACTGTTTTATATGTGTCTGTATATGTATGTATTGGTATATATATATGTGTGTGTGTGTGTGCATGTTTGTACATGTATAAATGTGTATATATATATATATATATTTATACATATGTATGTTTATATATGTATGAACATTAATACATGTATGAGTATATATATATATATATATATATATATATATACACACACATTTATACATGTTTGTTTACATGTATATACATATACATGTGTGTGTGTGTATATATGTGTATATATATATATATATATATATATACACACACATTTGTTCATGTCTTCCCGGCCTCACCCTCTCAGCTGACCTCATGTGAAACAACTACATTGAATCGATAGCTAAATCTACTGCTAGGAAAGCTGGATCACTGTGTTGAGCCATAAAGTTTTTCTCGCCTGAATCCATCTTACACATATACAAATCAACCATCCATCCCCGTATTGAATACTGTTGTCATATCTGGTTGGGTGCCAATGCTATTATCTGTGTTTCTTGATAGAATCCAGAGGAAAATCTGCAATGTAATCAATCCCGACCTGGCAGCTACACTCCAGCCACTTTCTCATTGACAGAATATAGCTTCTCTCTGACTTTTCTGCAAATTTTTTCATGGCCTCTGCTCTGATGAGCTTAGCTTCCTGGTGCCCTCTCTACAAGAATTTACTCAAGCAACCAGACAGTCAAAACAACCAAATGCATCTACCACTTCTACTCTCCAGTTTCTTTTCTTGCACTTCCTGCCTATAGAACCCTCTTTCATATACTTGCTTCTCTGATAGCTACAATCTCCAAGAATTTAAATGCAATGTCAACTGCCATCTCTTATCTCCTTGACTCTCATTCTTCTATCATTTCCTCAACACCCCCTGTATCTTGTTCTTCTCCCTTTTCACTCTATTCTTATGCAACTCTCTTCATACCAGTGTTTGCATCATTCTCTTACACACCCTGTATCCAGTCCCTCTTTGGTTCCTCTTTCTTTTTGCTCTCCTCCTATTTAATCTTTTACTCTCCTCTTATGTAACCACCTGCACACCAGTGGCTCTACTGCCTTGCTTAGGGTGAAATGATTAAAAAAACTATATATATATATATATATATATATATATATATATATACTACAAATAGTACATTTGTTTCAACATTGAAACTACAATTCCATTCCTGTCCATACTGCCTGATGAGACATTGTAGTTTCAATGTTGAAACAAATGTACTATTTGTAGTGGATATATAAAAAATTCTGTACATGTTCTAAAATATAATTCATAATAAATATTCACAGCTCTATATATTATATATCGAGCACTGTTTTAAATTAATGTTTTGGACATTGTAAAAAAAAGTTTTTCTTTGTTCTGTATTCACACGGATATATATATATATATATATATATATATATATATAGTGATGTAAATTAATAAATATACGTATGAGGAGGGTATACATAATGATAGTATTATTATTTCAGTGTTAATAAAACAGTGTTCATGGTATGAACAGTGCTGTATTATATATATAAATATACATATTATCCTACATCTATGGCACAACTTGGAGTTTCATGCATTATGCAATCATCAGGTGCATATTTCAAACTGACAGTTTAATAGATTTGAATTTAAGTTCACTCGATTTTCATGGGAAATAAATCTTTTCAAGTTAAGTTACTG
>JBBBDQ010000201.1:2900000-3077500 GCA_037127315.1 Ascarosepion bandense | reverse complement strand
TTGATGAGAACTTTATAAAGCCTTTCCTCCTTGACCCTTATTTAATCATTTAGATTTTATTAATATCTTCAATTTTCTGATATAATTTCATTTATATCTCCTTTTATTTGTCTTAGTTCTTTATAGCTGAGTTTCATAAACATGCATGCTTGCTAAAAAAAGCTTCTTAATTTTAATCCAAGGTCTTGTAAGCAAACTTTAGTGTTTTTGGCGCCTTTCTTCTTTACATCATAGAATGGTGTTCATCTGATTCTCATAGATTGTTTTCTATCTCTAAATTACTTTCAGTGTTAACCATGCAAAATAATTCTTCATAAAAGTATTTATTTTTTAATCCAAAATGCAGTATCATTGAGCAGGTCAATTAAGTCTTTGAATTTGCATCCTGAGTCTCAGACACAATGCTGCTGCTGCTGCCACTGGGACCAAAGAATGTGAATGTTTCAAACATGAGGAAAAAAACTTGTCGGTTGGTAGTCAACCAATTCCAGATGCACAATTATGATTGCAAGTCTGTCTGACATGGGCAAGTGTTGGATGGAAAAAGAGAAAAAGAAGAAAAAAATGACTCATTATTGATTTGAAAAGTTACAATAGAAACACAGACTTTTGATTATTGATCGGACAGAAGAATGTGTGTTGGTCTTATGATAGGTGTCTGAAAGTAATATTCAAATATAAAAACAATACAAATGGTAAGGTTTACTAGGTTGTTCTTTACACTTCACTGGTTTATCATAGAAACAGTGTACAACAAAGCTAGAAGGCATTTGCATACTTATGTCGTGTTAAGTGATCCTTTTTATTGTAAGCATTACTGAATGACTTAGAAGATGTTTGTAAGTTTAGTATTAAGGAATTCCTCTTCTTTGGCAGACATCAGTATATGACAGAACTTATTTGCAAATTTGGTAGTATTTATTAAATGGTCTTCTTTGGTTAGTGTTAACATATGACAAAGTCAGATGATGCTTGCTGCTTTGGTATTGTTAATTATTAAAGTTATCTCTTTGTTAAAACCCTCACTGTATGTCCAAACGAGGAACATGTTGCCAATTTAGATAATCTTTATTAAGTTTTTCTTTCCATCTTTAACAGTATACACATATTACAGCTAGACTAAAATATTTAGCTTTATGAATTATTCTTTTTCATCCATATTACATGGTTCATCCTTAGAGAGCGAGGGTCTTCTGTATGTGAAGAAACTGTTTTCCAGCAAAATGATCTGTTTTATTTCATTGTTTAGTTTTTCATTGTATTATTAATACTACTTCTCTTTTCACTGCATTCTTTTTCAAGGCCTCTCAATTGCAGTATCCTTATTGTTAATTCCAATAAAAGTTGTTTTCTGTTGCTATAGCAGGATATAACAACACAACTATTGTTCAGGGATCAAAGTTACCTTCAGTGACTTTTTGTACAGTAAATGAAATCACATACAGTATGATAAATGTTAAGTTAGTGACATTGTGAAACAAAATTTTTTATATCTTCACAGTTTTATATGCAAATGTAAACAAAACAAATTTTCTCATGGAAGTAATGTAGTTTTATTAATTCAACAGATTTTTTTAATAATAAATTTACATTAATCAGGCAGATTTTTTAATGGATTTTTATTAATCTGACAGATTTTTCAAAGGATTTTTATTAAACAGACAAATTTTATCATTTCTGCATGCTTGAATTTTCAATAATGTTTGAAATAATAAAAATGTCAGATTAGAATAAATCTGTTATTTAGAAAGATATATATATAACAGTGTGGACATAATAATCACCACTGACAGTTCCAAGCTTTAAATAATTATCAAGACCCATGCATGCATTTTGGAGGCCTCACCTTCATATATATTTTTGTGGATGGATGGATGCATACTCACGGAGATGAATTTATATGCAGTTCAGCACTGATCTTTAAACTCAGATGACATTTTCTATTTATTGCCCTAATCTTTGATTCATCTGATGAAAACTTGAAAATTATACTCTGCCTTCTCTGTGGGTCATTTTCAAAAATTGAGGCTACAGTCTTTTTCTTTGCCTAAATTTTTATCTGATGATCACTTTGTGAACTCAAGTTTCTGTTTCTGTCTCTGATTGAGATTTTTGTATTCTGAAAGCAGTTCTCTGATTATGATGAGTTATCTTGGGTTACCTATGTTGGTTCTTGGTTCTTAACTTTTTCGATTCCACAAAAAAATTTTCATAAATAGCATTTGACAGCATTTGGCATGCTGGACTTCCGTACAAGCTACAGAGATACCATATCTCTGGACAATAGTTCAATTTAATCCAGTTGTTACTATCAAATTGTGAAATAAAGACTGTCTTAAATGGGCATGCTTCCGGATCCTTTCATATGGCATGGTTGTACAACAAGATTCCATTCTAGGTTCTACCCTTTTCCTGATCTTCATCAATGCCTTTCAGGGTGTAATCAGTTCACAAGTATGCATATATGCAGATGACACTACCATTTACTCCTGTCTCAATCAGAAATATACCAAAGCTGACAAAGTAAACCTTGATGCTGCTCTTGGAAAGGACTTCCGATCTGTTATGGATTGGGGTAAGAAGTGGCCCATAAATTTTAATACTTCCAAAACAAAGCTGCTCTCCCTTAACCACCATCGAGAAACTTTTCTACCTTTCCTCTTTATACACCCAATAGTCTTTCAGAAAGCAATACACTTTGTCTCCTTGTCCTCACTCTCTCAACCATTTTCAAATAGAACAACTACATTGAATCAATAGCTATATCTACTGCTGAAATAGTTGGGTCATTGTGTTGGATGAGGAGGTATTTTTTTTTCACTAGAATCCATCTTGCATATTTATAAATCTACCATTTGTCTGAGCATTGAAGACTGTTGTCATATCTGGTTTGGTGTTTCTGCTATTCATTTCAGGTTTCTCAACAAAATCCAAAGAAAGATCTGCAATGTGATCGATCCTAATGTGTCAGATTGATTTCAGTCTCTTTCTCACTGATGGGATATAACTTCCCTCTATTTTTTTCTATAGATATTATCACAGCTTCTGCTCTGATAAGCTTCTTTCCTTGGTTTCTTCAACCACATGAATTTACTTTTGCTATTAGATTGGAAAACTAGGTCCCACCCTTTTTTGCTGTCAAAATTGTCAAATCTAACTGCCACTTCTACTCTATCAGTCTCTTCTCTTACACTTCCTGCTTGTGGAACTCCCTTCCATATACTTGCTTCCCTCATAGTTACAGTCACCAACAGTTTAAATGCAATGTCAATTGCCATCTTCTATCTCCTTGTTTCCATGTTTCTCTTATCCTTTCTTTGACATCCCTGGTAGCGTGTTCTTTCTTTTTCTTTCTTTTGCTCTCAATATAATCCGCTGTGCACCATTTGGTGTTACTATCTTGCTTGTGGTCAAACAGTTATAAAAAAAAAAAACCCAAACTACCTGACTTTCAATTAATTCACTCAAATTTTTAGTGTGATAACTTACAGTCCCAAAGTTGAACAATTCGACCAATGTAGTCTTTTTTTTAAAAATAGAAAATAATTATTTTTTTAAATGGATTGTTAATAATTTGAAGTTTAGTGGAAACAGAATTTTTTTTAGAAACAAAGGAAAAAGTATGTTGTACTTTGCCTCTTTGAGAAGTTTCTGAGCTGTTGTTTTTGACTATGTTCAGTTACAAAAACAAAAAAAACTAATGTAAAAAAAAATAAATTTTTGAAAGTTGGTATCTAGTTTCTTAAACATTTATCAGCAAAAGGAACAGTGCAACATGCAGATAACAAATTTGAGATCAGTCAATCAGTTTAGTGCTATTTAATTTATTTGAGAAGGATATTAGAATAATCCACTACTTATACTGAGGGCAAACTGCCTGTATACAGATAAATTCAATAAATACAAAACCATAGAAAGGAGCATAAGGCAAGGATATGTATTCTCACCTTACTTATTCAACCTTTAGAGTGAGGCAATACTGAGAGAATTAAAAATCCTACTAGGATTCATTATTGGTGACTTCAATCTAAACTAGATTGGATGTGTAGATAGCAGACATAGAAAGGAAACTGAGAAATCCTAGAGAAGGTAGTAAAATGAGAAGAAAAGACTAAACATTCATTGTAAGAAGACAGAATGTATGGTTGTCAGCAAAAGAAACAGCTCAACACACAAATTTCAATTGCTAAAATCAACCAAGTATAAAAAATTTAGAGGTTATATGGCAGTGAATGTTGGGCAATCTCTTCACAGATGAAGAAGAGAATTGAAGCAAGGAAAATGTGGTTCTACATAAGGACGCTGAGAATACCTTAGATTGAACATATGAGCAACAACAAAGTTTCAGAAAAAATGGAAACACAAAGGAACACTTGTGTTTCATATCAGAAAGTGATAGTTGAAATTTCTAGGGTACATAATGAGGAAAGAGCTTAAATCTGAAACTTACAGGACATTTTGATAGGCAAATTACTAACTGGAAATACCAAAATCATCAAGTACATTTTGGATATCTCAGACATGATTTACCAAAGGACTGAAAGTGTGACATGTGAGTTTCAAACTATTAAAGCCCTCTATCTAGTGTATGTGCCCTAGAAATTTGCAAATGCTTATTTTTGATTCTAAGTACAAGCTTCTTTTTTGTTTTTATTTCCCTTAAAATGCATGATTACCAGGAACAACCCTTTCAGGACGTAGGTGAATATGGACTTCCACTTGGATCTGTCTCATGTCGCTCTCAGTAATTTTTCTCTTGGTATCTCTTCTAAACACCACCATATCAACCATTTGCTCAGACCTAACAAATATGTCTCGCACTGCTTTCCCCTGTCTCTTCTTCCATTTATCCAACCTGTGAATATCAAGTTCTCTAGGCATTCCTTCCTCATTATGTGTCCCAGGAACCTCAATTGTCTCTTCCTGATATTTATCATCAGTTTTCTTCTCGTTTGCATCCTTTCCAACACCTCATCGTTGCACAGGTGCTCTGTCCATGGTATCCTCAGCATTCTTCTGTAAAACCACATTTCTGCAGCTTCAAACCTCTCCTTCATCTTTGATGAGATTGTCCAGCATTCACTTAGAAATTGGAAATACCAAAATCAAAGAAGTACAGTTTAAAAATCTGTCAAGTGTTTTAACAGAGGATTGAAAATTTAAGACTGAAATGCAAAATTGTATTGGAATAGTGAAAGGTGCCTTCCAAAAGCTAAGTGGCATATTGAGTAACAGGATAATTTTATTTGAAATAAAGAAAAGATTATTGAACCTACATTATATCAGTCATCTGATATGGTAGTGAATGTTGAATAATCTCATCACAGATGGAGAAGAGATTTGAAACAACAGAAATGCTGTTATACAGAAGGATACTGAGAATACCATGAACTAAACATGTGAACAACAATGAATTTTTTGAGAAAATAGAAACAAAAAGAACACTTCTATCTAACACCAGGTAAAGCGAGTTAAAATTTTTAAAGGTCATAATGAGGGAGGAAGGGCCTGAGAAATTTGAAACTCACAGGAGGAACAGAAAAAAGCAATACATAGCCTAGTTAGTGAGCTTCAGTAAATGTATGGTGGAGAGGTTTAGGAGAGATAACAAAAAGACAAAATTAAGAGCTATAGTGTACAAGAAAATGTGAAGAGCCATGATTGCCTATGTCCTGAAGGTACACATCACGTAGAATAAGTAACAAAAATTTTAACGATTAAAATTCTGTTGAAAGAAACTCATAATCATTATTCATAAAACAACCAATCATTCAAAATTGTCAATTGAGTTTAAAATTTGGTGTTGTGCTGTATATATAATAATTGCTCATGAAAATGGTTCAATACATTGATATTTCCGTGTAAAGGTTTGCCAGTTGAAAATTTTGGAAGAGTGCCATAATTAAATGAATTCTATGCTGCAGATATATTCGTACAGGAAATGATTTACTTGTCCAATACATACTGCAATTAACTTTCTTTATTCATTGAGGAATGAATATCATTATTTCTGCAAGTATATATATATATATATATATATATATATATATATATATATATATAAGAAGTGTAAAGACTATCTTTCTCTCTCTATATATATATATATTTCTCCAAGTATAGGGTCGGTATGGAACGAATAAAATTCTGTATTTGAAAAAGACTGTTCTTAAAAATGTGCTCAATATAAAGTAGAGCGAATAATATTTATTTAGAATTTATAACATAAATATATTCTAATATCACTACAAAAGTAGCTATTTTATTTCAACACTACTTGTGTGTTATCAAGTGAAGCTTGATAAGAGTTGTGTCGAGACAAAATAGCTACTTTTGTAGTGATATTATGACATATTTATGTTATACATTCTGCATACAGACACACAAAAACACACACACTATATATATGTAAAGTAGAATCCTTGATACTTGGTAAGGTAAATTCTACAGAAGATTAAATCGAAAGAGAACTCAATGCTAAAATTCATTGTTAAAATTTAGCAGAGTATTATAATCAAGAATAAAAGTTGGATGTTTTTATAAATCCATAGGTAATATCATATTTCGCTGCTCTCTTATCAGCCACTCGTCAGACCAAATTCATACAACAATGAATGGGTCAAATTTATCCAGAAAAAGTTAAGTAAAAAAGAAAAGAAAAAAGAGAAAGAAAAGGAGAAGAAAACAATAGGCGAAAAGAGGTTAACTTAATAGTGTAAAATCTTAGCATCACACAGCGACCTTGGCCTAGATTTGCAAAACACAGTCATTAAAGAAATCAGTGAATCTTGACTTGGCTTTCTAGTTGTCTATTTTTAGATGCATGACATTTAAAGTTAAAAATTAGGGGTTTAATTTTCACTAGAAAAATGAATTGTTAGTTTTTCTTCTTAATTCTAATTGTACTAATAATAGTATTATTATCTAAAATATATTGGTAGTAATAATAAAATCATAATAAAGAAACTAATATTTAGAAGCCTTAAAGTAATAATAGTAATAAAAATAATACAAAAAAATAATAAAAAGTTAAATAAATAAAAAATAAAAAATATAAAATAAAATAATAATAATAATAATAATGACAAAATATAATGATAAATGAATACAAAATAATAATACTTCCAAAAACTAATTAAAAAAAAGAAAATATACTCTTAGATCAAAATAAAATAATATAAAACTGTAAGTAAGAATGAACATATAAAAATATAAAAAATAATAAGAAAAACAATAATTGTAAAGTACACATGATAACAATAATGGTGTACATATATACTTTTACATCAACATAATACAATTATATAAAAAAAACTCAAAGTAAAAATAATAATAATAAAAGCAATAACAGTGAAGTACCCATGATAGCAGTAATGATAAAAAAAAAATTTTAAGGGTATAAAGTTTTTAACGGGAAATTCTAGATTCTTTTCCAAAATCAAACTTATAAGTTTAATTTCGATCTTGTTATGTGATTCTATACCTATTTTTATGTCTACATTTAAAAATTAGTTCACTTCTTTGGTTTAAAATATATATATAGTCATCCGCAGAAAGATATGTTTTGCTGTATCACAGCTCGTCAGTACAGTTAGACATCTGATTGCTTCTATCCAGGATTGAAACCCCACCTAATTCTACCTCTGAGCTATGGGCACTCTGCAAAAACTTTAGTGTGTTATATAAAATGTAAACATACGTCAATAGCCAAGAGTGTTCAAAATCATTACTGAATGAACGATGTGTAAATGTGTGAGTAGCTACTGTTTTTTAAAGTCTACCATTCCCCATAGTGCTCAATCAGCATGTGAGAGCATATATATATATATATATATATATATATATATATGAAAACCATGGCAAAGTGGAAAAAAAAAATTTGTGTGATGCATTATATTTTTTAGAATTTCAACTGATTAAAACATACACACACACATAATATAAATAAATATAATATATATATATATATATATATATATATATATATATATATATATTATTTATGGATTTATTCTTAATCTGAGATGTTTTTATTATGTCAAATATTATAATAGTGAATACTTCATACTAGAAGTAGATGGTCCATTTTTATTCATTTAACAGTGTGTATTACATCAAGAGAAGATAGATGCAGAGAGACTGGAAGATATACCTTCAGAGAAACTCAAGATAGCTGCAGAAAGTTTAAAATAGATTGGTAGATAACTAGATACAGTTAGATATTTGCCTCTGTATGACTATAATTTATATTTCATGAAAGTATTTGGTTTGTTGATTAGTCTGAAAGTTTCTTAAAGCTTTTTTGTTCTTTAAAGATTCTTGAAAAAATTTGAACATCAGTATTTCATTTTTACATCTCTGTCAATTTATATATGTCAATGACCTATGTTTTTTCGCAATCCACATTTACTTACAATTTACCATAATGACAAGAAACTAATTGAAAGTGTTAATGATTCCTTCAGTCTTCAATCATGTCAGAAAGACAAATTATAATCCTCAGAGCATTGGCAATGTGATGTTTTTGTTTTTACTGTCGACATGAGAAGTTCAAAATAAGAAATAAAAAAGATATTCAATAAGAATAATAAATGAGATCAATAATAGAAATGTACTATTTTCCCCTGAACAGCTTCTCTTTTTTTTTGTCCCAACAATTGTTTTTGTCATGAAAAAAATCTTCTATCACAAAAGTGCAAAAATATTTCATAAAACATTTAGTGTAAAAAACTAAAAGAATTCAAAATAGGATTTTAAACAGAAAGATGCTATGAAATTGTGTACAAATATGAAGATAAGATTCCAGAACTATTTTAAAAACATAAAAACTTTGAGATTTTACTTTTTTGGTGATAGTAACATAATCATCATCTCTCTGTTTTTTTACTCCAAGTAAAAGGATAAATTCACTTAGATGCAAGGAGAGACTGAGTTTGAAAGTATGGCAAGATAATGATTGACATGGAATTTAAATTTCATTTGAAGTTGACTGGAAAGCAAGTGGCCAGAAATGAGTTCCACAAGTGAAAAGTGCTAGAGAAGGAACTGTTAGCATAGAACTTACAGTGACTGGAGTCGAGATGCTAAGTCAGTACCTATAACATTACTGAGTCTCCTTTGGAGCCTGTCAAGAACACTGAAATGAACATCGGGGTCACCTGACCATATACGACAGCAGTATTCCATGCACGGACAGATGGTGCCTAGACTTTCTGAATTTAAGCACAGTACTAGAGTGGCATCAAGAGCTCATCAATTTACAGTTTATCTGGCTAGATGTAGATGTATGTTCTATGCTAACATTTTCTTTTCTCCTACATCTTGCTTGTGGAACTCCCTTCTGGCTCAATGCTTTCCAGCCAACTTTAATCAGCTAAAATTTTAATACAGTGTCAATTGCTATCTACTGTTCTCCTGATTACTCTTTCCTCTTCCCACTCATTATTAATTTTTCTGTTCTTAATTTTTCCACACCTTGTAACTCCTTGTGTCTTAGTGGCTTTACTGCCTTGCATGGTGTGATACTTATTAAAAAAAATCACACACACACACACACACACACACACACACATATATATATATATATATATAAAATTATTTATAAATGGAACTTTGTCTCTGTGTGTGTGTGTGTCTGTTACTTATAGACTCTGAAACGGCTGAACCGATTTTCTTGAAAATTTACACAGTTGTACTATAAGCATCTGTGAGAGTTCTTAGCTAGGTTTTGTGTTGAGGTATCCCTAGTAGATATCGATAATCGAAAAAATCGGGTTATAGAAGGAGTGGTTTGATTTTAATCAAATTTGATACACTCATAGACAAAGACATAAGAAACCATATTCAGAAGTTTCAAGGTTGCAGTTCTTACAATAGTGCAGAAAATTGATAATATATATATATATATATATATATATATATAAGGCAAGATATTTGTGTGTGTGTCTGTTTATCTGCCTGTATGTCTGTATTTTTTTTTCAGCCCTTTTATTTTAGTTTTTACTTCAGGTTTGACTCTAAGTAGGTATAATTGTAGTTCTTAGTCTCAGCCATGATACCATTTACTCAGAGGACATTCAGTTTACGATCAAATAACTTATTTGATATCGACACCAGGAAATCCAAATTTGACTTAACATCCATTCATTTTTCTTTCAGTCTACGGTTTCACTTAAACTGGAAACAATTATTACTTTTTAGTCTTTTGTGCCAATGTCCAAAGAGTCTGAGCTCCAGGACCATGGATTAGTTTTAAAGCTTTCATTACACCCGAGCCAATGCCAGGCTATACTGCTAGTATATATATATATATATATATATATTTTTTTTTTTTTTCTGCCTACTTTATTCTCTCTTTAATTCTCTGTTTTTCATTTTTCTCATTTTTTCTTTTCTTTTATCTTTATCATTTCTTGCTTGTATTTTATCTTGTTTTGTTGGATTTTTTTATCATTGTCTTTATTCATTTGTGACATTTTTATCTTTCTCCTTCTTTCTTTATCGTAAATATACGAGTCAATTTGGAAAACTTCTATTTTGGCATGTTTTGCTGATAAATTGGTGTCGTCTTAAAAAGAAGTTTATTTTGCAAAAATAAAATTTACATTTGCAAAACAAAATGCAATTTAAATTTAGCACCTACCCACTTAACTTCTACTTTAACTGGGCCATTATAGAAATTAGAGTTTAACTAATTTCAACTCAGTTTGCATTTTTATTTAGCCCTCCTTTTCCCATTGCAATGTTTCCCTATCACACATTTTTTTCAGTATTACAGTAGGAACAAGTGATAAGCAAAAATAACCCCATTATCTTTATATCATTATATTTAATTGGAATAGACAGACTAAACTATCGCCCAGTTCACACTCCACCCACATCTATTGAACAGGTGAAGAGGCTCATCCCTTGTTCCCTGTTTAGAATGCGGTTTCTGACTTTCTCTTTTCCAATCTTTTTACTCTTATGTAGCCCCCTGCACATCAGTGGTGTTACCGCCTTGCTTGGGGTGGTATGATTAAAAAAAAAAATCTATTAATCAGAAAGATTTATAGATCAGTGTGAAACTGGCTTCACTGGTTAGTGGGTAGGGCCTGTTTGTGGCAGATTCGTGTACCGTTCAGTGACTTATGTTTCCCACATGAACTATGAAAAATATATAAAGGAGATAGATATTAGTAATGGGATATAATAATTTTATGCTCAGGTTTCCTGAGATGTGAAATCTAATTCAAGTATTCTGCATGGATAAAAAGGTTGAGAAATGCTGATCTAGATTATGTAAGGCAGTTGGATAATAGCTTTAAGACTTGAAACATCACAAAGCTTTAATCCTCTGAAACTACCTTTGGGTTAACATGGCCCTTTCAACTTTACTCAAAAGAAATTGCATTGAAAGGTCTATGATCTATGAATTCACAATGGTTTATATATGACTGGACTATTTCAGTTTATCACCTGTTCTTAGTAAATATTGAAACTGAAATATGCCTCCAATCTTCAAAATGTTAAATAAAATGCCAGTTGCCATCTTCTGTCTTCCTGAACTCTATTCTTTTATTGTCCTTTCTCTTCATTAAAGTCTTTTCAATGTTTCACTCCTTGTGTCCTTGTGTCATTTATTGCCTTGTATGAGGTGAAATGATTTAAAAATAATTACGTAAATGTAAAATCACTAAAAATGTAATTTCTGTGACAATGCAGTTAAAGTAAAATAAATAATTAAAAAAAAAGTTCAGCTGCTTCAAGTAAACCCTGTTTTGTCTGGATAACGTAGATTTCATTATTGGGATTTTTTTTTTTTCTGATGGCACTGGCTGATTTTTGAACTAGGAGTTTTCCAAATTGCTTTTGATATTAACTATTTCTGTTCTCTCTCCTACTTCCAAACTCTTCCTTTCTTTCTTGCTTTCATTTTTTCTCTTTACGACAATCTTTTTTTCTTTATCATATTTTTCTTCTTCAATTTAATTGTTTTTCTTTTTTATCACAATCTTACTGTGTTGTTATCTTTCTCTTTTGCACTATTTTTTCATTTTTCCTTCATTTTCTTTCATTTTCTATTTCTTATTTTACGTTTTCTTTTTCTAATTTCTCATTTCCCGTTTAGTTTTTCATTTTTAAACTTTTTCTTCTTCATCTTTCACCTTCATTTTTCACACCCTTTTCTTTTGTTTTTCTTTCCTTTTCTTTTTCTCTTTCCCCCACCACTTCTTTTTTTTTTACTTTCATTCTTTCTTTACCTTCACTTTTCTCTCTTCTTCTTTTTACCTCCACTTGCCTTCTCTTCTTTTACCTCTACTTTCTCTCGCTTCTTCTTTTACCTCTACTTGTCTTTCTCCTTTTCTTTCCACTTCTCTTCTTTTATGTCTATTCTCTTCTACTTCATCTTTTGCCTTCACTTTTCTTTTCTTTTATCAGCACCTTCTTCAGAGGCTTGTTTAATCAAACAATGTCCTCTTCTTGGACCAACAGCCTAAAACCGTTTAATGAATATGTATGCATTTGTGCAGTGAATCCTGTCAGTGATGGATATCATTTGGTTGCATCTAATCAACCCTTCTTGTAAAGATTGATGAATATTTTATCAGAATCTGGAGATAATTGTTTCTTTATCTGAACATAAAATCTACCAAAGAACAGAAAGTAGAAATAGTGATTTCATTTAAATTTGTCTCTTTAGAAGTAAAAACTTGCAACAGGCTGTAAGCAAATTCTCTCCACTAATCATCTGTTTGCGTAATCTGTTGTCCTTAGTATCTGTTTTCATTTTTTGTTGTTGTTTTTTTTTTTTTGTTCAGCTGGTATATAGTAGTACACTTTTATTTGAATTAGGGTATGCTCCAAGGCCTTCCACACCAGTCAATGATGTAACTGTTTTTTCACAGTAAGGTTCAACCTGTACAATGAGCAGGAGTCACTCACAGTATTGGGTTACCTTAGGAAGCAATTTGAGCAGATAGAAGTTGAAGATAACATTTAACATTTGTCTAGAACATGTTAAGATTGTAGTGAGTGGGAAAACATTCTCTTGAAATTTAGTTACATCGGGCAGTAGTTTGCAGAAAGAAGCTGTTGGAGTGGAACTTACTTCACACTGATGGAATACAGAGGGAATGTGGATGATTTGCTGCTGTGTAAATAGCATAGCATGTCTTTGCCATGAAGGTTTGAATTGAAGGGACCAGGGAAAATAGTTTTTTTTTTTTTTTAATCAAATCACCCCGAGCAAGGCAATAACGCCACTGATGTGCAGGGCTACGTAATAGTGAAAAGATTGGAAAAGAGAAAGCCGTAAACCACATCCTAAACAGGGAACAAGGGATGAGCCTCTTAACCTGTTCAATAGACGTGAGTTTGTCCAAGCAATTTCCATGGAAGTAGCAATAGAGTAGCCAGAGGCTTACCAAACTCTGCCTGTGGGAGAGAGGTTGAAAAGTGGAGAATAATCTGGCTCTTGTAAAAGTAGAAGATAGCAGAAGTCAGGTACTTAGTGGAGTGGTACATGGAACCAACCATTTTATCTGCATCCTCAGCACTGTATCATATTCAAGTGTTCTACTTGAGATCAGGTTTAGATCAGTTTAAGATCTAATAGTCTTTCAAGGGATGAAGCCTTCCTCAGGTAAGACATCCATTCATCTTACCTGGTGATAGTTAAGATTCTACTAGAGGAGAAACTAGAAATTATAGAATTTAAGAACATTAATAATCTAATTATAAAAAGAACAATGCACTTTAGGAACACTATTAAAACCAGTCAGTCATTTAGAATTTTGAAAGAGCACAGCAAAGTGTAAATAGAATAAAAATGTTATTGCTGCTGAGACATGTGTGGGTGAAATATATGTGTGTGTAAATATATAAATATTGTTCTAGTGTTAATAAAACAGTGCACAATATTTTATTTTTTTAATCCAATTATTTTCAGATTGTGTCTTTCTGGAAAGGGACAAAATGAATAAAAAGATGGGAAAAAGCTATTCTTAGCTGACATGTTTCATCATCTGAGAAACTTTATCAAGGCAAATATAGGATTTATATACAAAAACAGAATATATGTGTATATTCTTTTTAATTTTATAATTATGAATAGAAATATATAATTGAAAAGAAATATTTCTTCTAAAATGAGCTTTGAACAATTTCTGAAAAGTATTATTCGTAATTTAGAAAGGTCAATCTATAAAATTAGTCAACACAAAATGTCTGTTAGCTTTAACAACATTTGACTTTATTTCGTTAATACATTATATATAATTAATATAAATAAAATGTTTGTCACTTAGCTGATTGTTATTAACTTCAGCATCCCACTCCAGAGTTTCGTAGACAGACCAATCTGTCCACTTGTCAGGGGTTTTCAGCAATTGACTGCTTATATTTTTTGAGTTTTTATGCACTTATTATCGGTACAAGAGTTCTTTCTTTTGTAGTGTATCAATTATGTAAATAATGATCGCTCCTCATCCTTGAATTTCAAACAGAAATTATCAAATCAATACAGACCAAAGGTCTTAAAGTTTTACTTTGTGTAATCATTTACGATGATATGTTTGTTTGGATCAGTGTTTCTCAACCTGTGTTCTCCAGTAGGTCACAAGGTGATCTGCAAGATGCTGCAAGGGGTTCTGCAGGAGGTCACAAGGGGTTCTGCCAAAAATCAATGAAAAACCGGTAGATGCATTTTCAAGTAATTTTTGTTTAATTTTGTCTTCATAGTTTTACTATAAACATACAGCATATTGTTTAAAAATTGTTCATTATTATAATAAATGCTTCAACATATTAAATTAATTAGAATGATAATCATCATAGCGTATATATGGTGTCAGAGTGAAACCACTTTCACTGGTAACTGGTTAGAGCCTGTATATGGTAGATTCATGTTTTATTGAGTGACTCATTATGTTTCCTATGTGAACTATGATAAAAATATAAAAGTGATAGACATTAGTAATGGCACATAATAATTTTTATACTATTTCAAGTGTTCTACATTAATAAAAAAGGTTGTGAAATACTGATTTAGATTATGTAAGGCAGTTGGATAATAGCTTTAAGACTGAAACATCACAAAGCCTTAATCCTCTGAAAGGATCTTAGGGTTAACATGGCCCTTTCAACTTGACTCCAAAAAATTGCATTGAAAGTTCTATGATCTATGAATTCGCAAAGGTCTTCCAAAACTCTTCTTTTATTGTTCTTTCTCCCCACTAACATTTTCTCAATATATTTCACTCTGAGTAAACCCTTGTATTTTAGTGGGATTATTACCATCTTCTTCTTCTTCGTGCCTTGTCTTTTCAGGACATAGACAATCATGGCCTTCCATGTCTCCCTATTCCTGGTGGCTCTTAGCACACTTTCTCCTGTATCACCACACAACCCCTGTTCTGTCATCCACCTGCTCAGGCCCTTCAAATATGTTATCCCCTGCTTTCCTGTGTCTCTTTTTTCTTCTATCTGGCCCATTAGTATTAGGTTCTCAAGCCCTCCTCCCTTATTGCATGTCCCAGGAACTTCAATTGTCTCTTCCTGATGCTCAATATTAATTTCCTTTTTGTTTGCATCCTTTCTAAAACCTCATCATTGCTCACATAATCGGTCCACGATATCCGCAGCATCATTTCAGCTGCTTCCAGTTTTTCCTTCAACTTTGATGATATTGTCCAGCATTCACTGCCATAGAAAGACTGACATCACATAGCAATCCAGTACTCTCTTCTTTGTTTCTAGTGAAAGTTCCCTGTCTCTTAATACTTTATCAGCTTCTGGAATGCATCCTTTGCCCTTCAGATCTCTGTGTCACAATTTCCGTCTTCTGTTAGAACACGTTCCAGGTATTTAAATTTTTGTACCTGCTTGATTTTTGCATCTCCCAACTGTACTTGGCATTTGGGGCTGCTCATTTGCTGATGACCATGCTCTAAACTCTGTTCTTTTATTGTCCTTTCTTTTCACTAAAGTCTTTTAATAGTTCCTTTTCTTGCACTTCTCACCCATGAAACTCAGTTTTGGTTTCTAGCTGCCATCCCACTAAAAATAGAAATGCCATAGCAATCACCATCTTCTGTCTTCTTGGAACTCTCTTCTGGTTTCTATCTTTTTTTTACCACCAAATGCAATGTCAATTGCTGTCTTCCTGAAACCTGTTATTTTATTATGCTTTGTCCCCACTAAAATTGTTTCATTCTCTTCTACTAGCATTAACTACTTGCATCTTATTTGCATTCACACTTTACAGTGAAACCAATAAAAAGTAACTGTAATTTCTACTTTAACAGCTTCTTTTCACGCACTTCCCACCTGTGGAATTCCCTTCCATACTTGCTTCTCCAACAGCTACAATTTCCAAGAATTTAAATGCAACATCAATTCCCATCTCTTGTCCACTTGACTCTAGTCTTTCTCTCGTCCATTCCCCATCACCTTGTGTATCTTGTTCTTTTCCTTTCTCACTTCACCCTTGCAACTGTCTTCACACTGGTATTCCTAGCCTTCTCTTACCCTTTCTCTGACACATCCTGTAACTTGTTTGTCTTTCTCTATGCTCTCCCTTTGCTTAAACTTTCGCTCTTCTCTTATGTAGCCCCCTGCGCACTAGTGGCAGTACAGCCTTGCTTTGGGGTGAAACAATTAAAAAAAAAAGTAATGCATTGGAAACCTGGTCTCACAACTGTAAGAAATCTGTTTGGATGGTAACATTACATACATTGCATACTCTTGCCACATCTGGTGGGTGCTCCTGCTATTCATCTTGAGGTTCTTGACAAAATCAAAAGGAGTAACTGCAATATAATCAATCCTAACTTGGCAGTCTGCCTCCAGTCACTTTCTCACCAACTGTCTTTTCTTCAAGTATTTTCATGGCAACTGCTCTAAAGAGATTTTATCCCTGGTTCCCTCACCATATATACTTACTCATGCTGCTAGATTAGCATCAAGGTCCCACATTTTTACTGTATAAAATAGTTAAATGCAACTTTGCTCTTCTACTCTAACAGTTTCTTTTCTCTCACTTCTTGTTTGCTTTCCTGATAGCTACAATCTCCAAAAGTTTAAATGCAACATGAATTGCCATTTTGTATCTACTTGATTCCCATCCATCTTTTATCTTTTCTTTAACATCCTCTGTACCTTTTTTATTCTATTGCTGTAACTCCCTGTGCACCAGTGGCATTTCTACTTTGCTTGGGGTGAAATTATTATAAAATAAACAAAAGCACATGAAGCATGTTTTCTTTTTGGTGTCAGACGCTTTCATTATTATGATAGTGGAATATCTAAGTGGAGGGGATCAGGCTCTGGGGTCAATAAATATGTAATGCCGTTTTTTTTTGTTTTTTTTTTGGACAGTGTTTGGCAGAAATATCTCTCACATAATGGTAAGAAATTTGATGGTAATGGTGTCTTCATTTTGGCTAATGTCTTCTATTATGTGGGAGGTATTTTTGCCGTACCCTGTATTATAGAATAGATGATTAGAATAAGTAAACCTGCTCTCAACAAATATTTTTCATCTCCAAATAAGATTGTTTGAAAAAGTTTAATTTTTTTTCTCTCTCTCTCTGAAAATTTTTTTTTTTTTTTTTGCGAATCACCTCTTATTTGTGGTCATTTTGTTCAAGATTTGTTGTTCGACTGGATTGACAGATAAGCATTCTACTTGACTATATCGAGTCGCACTATAAAAAGTGTCCACTTTATGCAATTGGAAATGTGATAGCATATAGGAAAAGAAAACTGGTTATTCTTAAAAGCCTAAAAAGTTATTTCTGTCTTCTGTGCTGCAGGCGTTTTATTTCTATTAATTTCCACTCAGTGTTTCGGATTGTCGATTGTATGCATGTAAAATAGAAAGAAAGACAGAAAAAATACAGACTGTGTGTATGTTTGTTTTCAGGTATTCTACTATGTCCCACTTGATGAAATATATTTTTCTACTCTATGTATCCTTGTATAAAACTTTCATAAAAAGGGCATTGAATCTTTTTCAAAGTATCTTATTCGTACCTGTCATAAAGTGTATTTCCTACTCAGCGATATTTCCACAAATATCTTAGTTTTTCACAGTCTCTTATCAACAAAATCTTTGACAAACTTTCAGAATAGTTTCTTTCCTTTTTCTGTTTTATTTTATTTTATTTTATTTCCACTGTCTTTCTCTATTTTTTTGCTAAACTGTTTTTTCTTTCATTTCTTTCTTTTTCAGTCCCATATTCTTTTGACTTTGTTTACATCTGATTTTTTTGTTTATTCACTCATTCATTCTTTCATTTCTTTTTTACTTTCATTTTCCTTGCTTCTCCATGAATGTTTACTTATTTCTTCCTTTTTCAAGCGTATGTCATTTACGTTCTTTATTTTTAAAGATTTGTTCTTTTCTTATTCTCTCCATAACTTTCTATTTCTTGACGCCTTTCAATCTCCCATTCAAAAGTGCTTTTTATAATTTTCCTTCACTTGGATTTTTATTTTATTTTTTTTCCTTTCTTAGTAGCATATTTGGATATTATATATATATATATATATATGTATTTTCCATTTGTAAATGAGTTATTATGCGACCTAGGTTTCTACCATGAGTGGTGTCTTCAGGCGATTTTTCAATGGTTCAATAGTTATTGGAAATCGCCTGAAGACACCACTCATGGTAGAAACCTGGGTTGCGTAATAACTTGTTTACAAATGTAAAATATTCAAAAGTTCTACAATATAATTGTATTGAACACTTTTTAATACAAATGTGCACTGGTCTAACCTTATGACCAGAAACTAAGTAATTAAACAATACATATACATACATATATATATATATATATATATATATATATATATATATAATGTTTGTAAATATACATATTATCCTTTCATCTATAGTATAGCTCAACTCAGTTTCATGCCCTCTGCAATCATCAGGTGCATCTGAGTTCATAATATACACCTCATGATTGCGTAGCGCATGAAGCTAAGAGTTATGCTGTAGATGTAGGATAATATGCATATTTGCTAACATATACTTAATAGCTCTGTTATATTACACTGAGTACTGCTTTATTAACACCTGAAAAGTATATATGTCCATGTACACTTATTGGTATCCATATGTTTTAAAAATACCTGAAAAAATTGCAATCCTAAATATGAAATACTGAAGTTTTATATGTCATAAATACTTGCTCTGTAAATACATTTAATTATATCGAGCCCTCTGACTAGATCAACGTTAACATCTAGTATTAATAGAATTCTTTTGGATTTACCAGCAAGCCATTTTTTAAAAAATTTATGTCTAATAATATATATAACATGAATTTATAGCCTGTAATAACTGCGACAAGGAATGCAAAGGAGAGACCTTGAGGAATTGAGATCTTTTACCAAACAACACACTCAATGAATTAGCTGCTCATGATATGGAATTTGACCATAATTTCAATTTAAAAATTGCAGCTTTAATTAAATGAGGAAGCACTGAGGTGTAAATGTATAGAAAGTGCACTGATTGCTAAATCAACCTCAGTAAGTTTGCATCTATGCTCTGAGAACTTGGTTCTCTGATTTCTAAAGTGATGTTTACATTGATGTAACCGCACATGTGTATGAAGGAAAAGAGTCAGTGAAATTTTAAATTAAAATTTTTTATTTAAAAATGTAATGGGATTTATTGTTTAGCCGATTTCATTTAGTTTCTTTTTGATAATCTTTTTATCACGTTTTTTAATTAAATATTGCACGTGATAACAAATCTGCAAATGTTGCCTGAAACTGGATTTAAATTTACTGTGGATGATTTAGTAACTTTACATTTTTATCTTAGTAAATCACTTTCTCTTTTAATTAAAAGTCAGTCAGTTAAGTTTCATGCGTGATATGGTAGTCATGTCTCTTTTTGATCCATGACTAACTAGTCAGATTTTCATGCAGTAGGTTGCTATTTCTTTCTGTGATAGACTGGCTCCCAACCAAGGCAACAGAACCCAATATATCCTGCTATTCAACCCATAGCTAGAGGGAGAGGTCAGTTAAGTGCTATATGTGATACATGCTTTGGGCGATCATGTCTTGAAAGAAACATGACTGACTAGGCAGAAGATTATCCCGCAGTAGGTTGCCATTACTTTCTGCGGTAGACTGGTTGCCAGCCAAGGCTATAGAACCTAATCCATCCTATTATTTAACCCATAACTGGAGAGAAGAGACAGATTAATACCTGAAAGGAATATATGGAGAGCCATTATTGCCGATGTACTGAAGTTACATGGCATTAAAAATATATAAAACACAATGTATAGCCACATACATTTTTTTCATTTTTGTTTCATACTTCTTACAGAATGTACAGATGTTAGACTCTAATTCTGTATTTATCTGATCCCCCATTATGGCAGAATATGTAGCAGTACATATACACATAGATAAAGCCCCCAAAATTGCCCAGTCCCAACAACCACTGTCATGATGGTTTTATATCCACCAAACCTCCCTTTTGAGTTTAGTGAAGGAGGTTCTACCACAGAGTTGGAATCTCCCCCATTGCTTTTCCATGGACTGACCTGAAACTGCAACATCTAGAGTGGAATTCAAACAGATGATACACTTTGAAAACAAGAAAGTATGCACTCTGATTTGGTATTAACCTCTTCACTTTATTTGTAGGATGTGACACATGTGGTTCCCAAACATTTACACATAGACCATGGAACAAAAACTACCCCCTCACCAGCTGAGCTTGGAAAGGACCTCCAATCCGTAGTGGACTGGGGTAAGAAATGGCTCGTAAATTTTAATGCTTCTAAAACGAAGCTACTATCAATTAATCATCATAGACAATCGCATCTACCTTCCATTAGCATGGACCAGGCTTGCCTCCCAGAGAGTAAAACACTACGCCTCCTTGGTCTCACACTCTCAGCGGACCTCAAGTGAAATGACTATATTGAATCCATTGCTAAATCCGCTGCTATGAAAGTCGGTTCTCTGTGCAGGGCCCGGAGGTTTTTTTCTGTCTGAATCTATCCTGCACATTTATAAATCTACCATCCGCCTGTGCATTGAATACTGTTGCCATATCTGGTCGGGTGCCCCTGCTATTCTCCTTGGGCTTCTAGACAAGGTACAATGGAGGGTCTGTAATGTGATCGATACCGACTTAGCAGACCGCCTACAGTCTCTCTCTCTCACCAGCATGACATGGCTTCCCTGTGTCTCTTCTATAAATACTTTCACGGCTTCTGCTCCGATGAACTTAGATCACTGGTGCCCCCTAGGTTCGAATTTGCACGAGATACTTGATTAGCAACTAGATCCCACCCTTTTACAGTGAAACCGATAAAATGCAACTGCAACTTCTACTCCAACAGTTTCTTTTCTCGCACTTCCCGACTGTGGAATTCTCTTCCACATGACTGCTTCCCCAATGGCTACAATCTCCAGGAGTTTAAATGTAAGGTCAATAGACACCTCCTAACAAACTAACTTCCATTCTTTCAAACACACTAAATTCCATTCTCTCAAACACTCTTCCCACCCACCCAACTATCTATCACCCCCTTCTGACATTTCCTATATCTAACCACTCTTCCTATTTACCTCCCACTATGTAGCCCCAAGCGCAATTGTGGCAGTGGAATGCCTTGCTTGAGGTGAAATGATTAAAAAAAAAAAATAAAAAAAATAACCATGTTCCTCAATAGACCATTTCTCGCTTTTTAGTACAATGGGAAAGAGTTAGAACAGGGTTGAAATCCCCATAACCAGGCTTGTCTCATTGTTGCCCAAAAGCAGAAACACAGCAGGGAACAACAAATATTGCACTTTGATCCCAAATAGGGATGCAATGAGTGTGCACTCAAATCATAGACAGAAAAAAATGATATTCTAATCCAAGAGTGCTAATCCATAGTAAACAATTCCGTATGCTAATAATAATAATAATAATAATGTTCACAAGAATAAGTGAAAACATTAATAGTGATTGAATAAGTGTAGCTGAGAGAGAGAAAAAAAGACCGTTTATTTTCTTTCCAGATTGTACATCTGAAAACGATTAGAGAATCAATTTTTAGCTCCAGCAGTTCATTCCTTCACAGCCAAGATCTACCATACCATGTAACACTGAGATGAATCATACTTACTCCCTTCATATTCCATTGGTAATTAAGAAGTTTCATTCAGAGTTGCTTCTTCCCAAGAAATATTGCCTTGTAGAACACTCCCAAGAGGATCCTTTTTGTTGACTACAACAATATTAACCTCTAGGACCAACCTTAAGAAATTAACTTGAAACTGGATGGGCATCGTGAAGAAGCGACATATTAATGTATAACACTTTTTTTAGTCTATACTTTGAAGTCAGTATATTCTGTTATGATATTCAAGTTAACATCATTCACAAGTTCTTTTGATACTATCACAATCACATCCAAACAGCTGTTGGTCACCATAGAGCCAACCTTCAAAAATGGAATATTCCACTGATGATGATCCCAACTGCCAATGTAGGCAATTACAGACTATGAGGCAGACTAGAAAATTCATGCACACTTAACAACCTTGAAAACTTAACACTGCAGGCAAGGCTCTGTGTTCAATACTGGACGGGTATAGTATAGTGAGTCAATAAAAAAACTTCTTCATGTCTTGAGCCAACTGTTATCTGCCCTATATATCCTCATAAAACAACCTCATTCAGTAATCATCTACCTTGAATTGCTCTTGGGCCTTGTAGTGAACAAGTACCATAAAAAAATATTATTGTTATAATAAAAGAAACAGAATTTCAATATGCCAAACAATTTGAATTACATTTTTAATATTTTTGTTTTTACATTATTCTTAATACACAACAAGGAGAAAATAAGTTTGCTGTCAGTTGTATAGTTATTGGCTGTTTAGCTGATCTTTTTCTCTAAAATTTTCATTGTATACAGAATACAATGGATAAAATATCATCTTGATTATGCAAAAATGAAAATAACACTGACATCTCATTTTAACAGATATAATTACAAAAATTTAAATACCTTGTAAGCATTATAACAGAAGATGGAAAGTGTGACACAGAGATCTGAAGGCGAATTGGCATGGTGAAGGAAGCATTCCAGAAGTTGAGTAAGGTATCAAAAAACAGGAAAATTTCACTAGAAACTAGAAAGAGAGTACTGGATTGCTACATGATGTCTGTCCTTCAATATGGCAGTGAATGCTGGACAATACCATCAAAGATGAAGGAAATGTGGTTCTACAGAAGGATTCTGCGAATATCATGGAACGAGCATGTGAGCAATGATGAGGTCTTGGAAATGATGGAAACAAAAAGGAAATTAATACTGAGCATTAAGAAGAGAGAGCTGAAGTTTCTGGGACATGCAATGAGGAAGGAGGGCTTGGAGAACCTGATACTAACAGGCCAGATAGAGGGAAAAAGAGACGGGAAAAAGTAATGGATAACATGTTTGAAGGACCTAATCAGGTAGATGACAGAACAAGGATTGCACGGTGTAACAGGAGAAGGCGTGCTCAGAGCCACCAGGAATAGGGAAGCATGGAAAGCCATGATCGCCTACGTCCTGAAGGGACAGGGCACATAGAAGAAGAGAAGAATTACAAAAAAATTACTCAAAAACATCTTGAAATACTAAAGAGTAAATTTATTCAATAGTATTGCTATTGTTTTTAACTATGGCTTCCAAATGACTTTGGAATCTCTTGTAACTCTTCTGTTAGGTCTCCTTGTTTAAGTTGGTGAATGGTGCCATAATTGTTGCCTTCAGTTCATCTTTAGTATTACAAGGAGTTTTATTAGTCTCTTGCTCAACTGTGCCCCACACATAATAATCAAGGGGATTGCAGTTTGGTGAGTTAGATGGCCAGGTGTAAGGAGTGATTTGGTCACAGAAACTATCTGACAGCCATGACTAGGTTCTCTTGTTTGGCATGGTACAGAGTCCTGTTGACAGACATGGGGTTTCCCAGCAGGCACCCTCTTAACATAGAGCAGCACTACTTCCTCAAGGTATTTGATACGGGGCTTCATTTTATGTCTAAGGCCTTCTCCAATAAATTCAGGAGTACTTTTCTTAACAGAACGATCAGAGTGAGTTTTTTGAGTTGCCATATCTTCATAATCACCATAAAACTCATTCAACTCTTTCTGAATCCTCTGCACTGTCCTAGGATTGACATTCAAACACTGAAATTTTCATATTAGAGCTTCCTGCATGAATGCAATGCAGTACAGCATGCTTTTTCCAATTTTCTGGTGGGGTAAAATGCATCATGGTGCTCTTATTCTCATAGATGGTGCCCAACTGACCCTAGGATACTGTCCAGTTGACAAAATCAAAAACAATCAGCACATATGCACAAAATTAAAAATATAAATTGGCAACAATTTACCCATTGCACTCTTTATACTCAAGTATAATGTGGGATTTTATCAGTTTCAATACAAAAAATAGGAGTACCACTATACCCAGGTAATTTTTTTTTTTTGGAAGTATTTAAACTATATCTGAAATTTTCATTGTATATTGTTTATACTAAAGTATAATTCAGGCTTTTATGATCAGTTTTTGATGCAAAAAATAGTGTTAGGTGAAGGGGTCACACTATATACAGGTAATTTTTTTAAAAGTGTTTAATAATCCTCCCTATATTTTTTTTAACAGGAGGAGGGGGTCATCATTTGTTTCCTGTTTAGCATTGGGTTTCTGATCTTTGCTAAAGTCATCTACAGCTTTATAGTTCTAACATCTCTGCCTGAACTCTGAAATTTTATTTGCTAATTAAATCTTGACCTCTACATGTTTGGAATTAGCTTTATTTTTATCTTGCTCTTTCTTACACTAATACAACTCAACACAGTAACCTTCAACTTTGAGTGGCACTTGGACCTTCTATTGGGTAAACATGAATAAAAAAAAAATTAGGCAAAAAAATTTCTGGGGTTGCACTATATCTGAAGTTGTCATTTTTGCAAGTGTGTACGGTAATATTTAAATTTTTTTTTTAATAAAAGTGTTGAATTTAGTGAATTAAGCATATTATGCTGTGTTTGATTTTGTTGTATGAAATAAGTTTAATTTTTTTTTTTTCAATATTAGACTATACATTTATTGATGTGGCTATATTCGTATCAGTTAATATATTAAGCTGATTTTTTATTCATTCCTGTTAAGCAATTGACTGAAGAGTAAACATCAAATTGGTATATTTCTACTGTCTAGCAAAGAGCAAGAGATAATGTGAAAGGAAGGGAGGTAACTCACTATCGTGTCTGATGTGGCAACTAGAAAAACTGCAACCAATACTATCGCAGCTGCTATTACCTATAAGTATTGCCACCCGGGAAGAACTGCTACTTTCCTATTCTTCTTCTTCTTCGTTTCCTCTTCCATCTCTCTTTTACCTGGCAATGAAGAAAACAGGCTAATCAATATTGATTATATTCTTCTACAAAGATGTAAACAGCTTTTAAGGCTGCTTCAAACATGATAGCTTTATGTAGAACACCTGCAATGTTTTGGTAAGAGGGTAAAGCATATTTCAGTTGAAATTGGCTTGCTTTAAATGGCACATCAAGTTCTTTCAGTACACTGATAGCCTCAAATGTTTGAGTTTGCATATAAAGTAATACACTAGTGTTTAAAAAATGCATTATTTAGGAGGTTTATTTAGTGATAGTGATATCAGTTCTTTGCTGTTGTGGTGCAATAGATATCAGCTCGGAACGAGAAATCAAGGAGCCGAGTTCGAATTCCAGTTTAATTCCTTGCATTCACTTACATGCAAGTACCCTTGGGAAAGGTATTAATCCATCTCTTCCCTCCAGTTATGGGTTAAATAACAAAACAGATTGGGTTCTATAGCCTTGGCTGGCAACCAGTCTACCACAGAAAGTAACGGTAACCTACTGTGGGATAATCTTCTGCCTAGTCAGCCATGTCTCTTTCAAGATATTATTGCTCAAGCGTGTATCACATATGGCACTTAACTGACTGAATTTAGTATATTTTTTAGCATTTGACCCAAGGCAAGGCAATAAAGCCACAAGTATGCAAAGGGTTACTGAGTGTTAGAGACTATGAGAAAAACACTCTATTAAGGAGAGAGAACATTAACAAAACAGAAATTAAAAAGATAGAAGATAACAATCAATGTTGCATTTAAATTTTTGAAGATTGAAGTTGACTGAGAAGCAAGAAACTGAAAGAGAGTTCGACAAGCAAGAAGGGTGATATAAAAAACTGTTACATTATTTACATTGTTCGTACTATTGTCCTCTTCTTTATTGCCATGTTTACAACAATTTGGCTGTTGTACACTTTGGCCTTCTTCAGGTGCTAGGAATTTCAAATCAAACCCTTTATTTTGATCACTAGGGGATATCATTCTCTCCCTTCCACATGATTACTTCCCTGACAGCTACAATCTCCAGGAGTTTAAATGTAAGGTCAATAGGCACCTCCTAACACACTCACTCACCTCCATTCTTTCAAACACTCTTCTCATCTACCCAGCCTCTGTATCCTTACCCATGTATCACCCTCCTTTTGACATTTCCTATATCTAACCACTCTCTCTCTTAACCTTCCCCTATGTAGCCCCATGCGCAATAGTGGCAGTGGAATGCCTTGCTTGGTGTGAAATGATTAAAAAAAAAAATTCCATATGCAATGCCACTTCTGGGAGTCATATAGAATAAAATGAGGATGAGATACCCCAGTGATCGAAATAATGGGCTCAACTCAAAATATTTAGCACCTGAAGAAGGACAATAGCTCAAACATCATAAACATTTCAATAAAGATGAGAGCAATAGTCTGAACAATATAAATAAGGTAAATACTACTTTATCTCGAAAGTATAGACAAGGAACTGTTAGCATATAACTTAGGGTTACATGTAGACATTTCAACTTTAAAATGATGAAACCTTGCTTCCAATCTAGTATTGTGCTTAAATTCATAAAGTCTAGGCACCATAAGAGCAATTTTCATCAAAACAATTTCCACAAAAATATTTATAGAAGAGGTAGAGGGTAGCCACATTACCATGGTGGGAAAATGACCATTGCAGATTCTTTTTTGAATTTTATCAAGAATCTCTAAATATATAGCAGGAGTACCAGATTACTTGGAGATTTTTGTTTCAATTCCTGCAAACACACACAGTATTATCTTTCTTGTTTCTTTCTTTGGTGGGTATAAGAGCCAAATAGCATGCATAATCAGATACTTTAAAATACACATGCACACACAATGTACAGAATGCAATGGATGAAATGTCATCCAAATTACACACAAAGGAACTGACATCTCATTTTAACAGATATATTTACCAAAATTATACAAAAATGTCTTGAAATGCTAAAGAATAAATTTATTCAATGAAATTGCCATTAATTTCAACAACTACCTTCAGACAACTTTGTAATCTGCAACTCTTCTGGATAGTCTCCTTGTTTCAGTTGGTGAATTCTGCCATAATCTTTGCCTTCAGTTCATCTTTGGTATTACAAGTCGTTTTGTTGGTTTCTCCTTGCCTGCAACCCTCACATAATAATCCAGTGGGTAGCAGTCTGGAGAGTGAGGTGATCAGATGTGAGGGTTGATGGTGTCACAGAAATTGTCTGGCAGCCTTAACTGTGTCTCCTGCTTGTGTGGCATAGTGCAGACTTCTGTTGCCAGGCATAGGGTCCTCCATTAGTCATTTAGAATTATCCACTTGGCAATAAATACTAAAAATAGTATGAAATACATTTTTTTAAATCAGTTTTATATCATTGATGCAGGTCTTCATATATTTTTGTCACAATGCATATAGAACCTATTTATTAATATTTGTTTACTTATCAGTCCCTCGTAAATGATTTGAATTGATTTTAATTGCTACATTGACATCTGGTGGGCATTTTAAAATCTTTTCGTACCAATTCTCACCATAACCTTCAAAATATGCACATTTTTTCTTATTTTTCTAAACTTGTAAATTTGTTTTGCTGTTTATTCACAAACAACATGCCTTCAAATGCAGGATTTTTTACCTACAGTTATTAACCAGTTTTAACTCATCCAAGAAGAAAATACAAACATCATGAATTAAAAAGTTTTCTATTTTGCAAAAAGAAAAGAAAATCATACTGAATAATTAACAAATACTTATTTTAAATATTTTAAAAACTTATCACAGAAAAATATGCAATCTCAGGCAAACCCGCATCCCTCTTTTCAGGAGAAAACCTGTTGGATTTGTAAATAAAAAGTTCATTTCTACTTTAGATATTACTTTACATTCAGATATGAAAATTAGCAGATACAAACTTTTGATAAATCTGGAAAGGGTTTGTGCTTATCAGGCTCTGTTTGGCCTTAGTTGATTGGCAACACTCTCTACAACTGATGGATCTAACAATGGTTTCTCCTGCAATGTGGGAGACAGGTTAAAATCCTGCTAGAGAGTGCATATTTTTCTATAATAAGAATTTTAATTGTTTATGTCAGTAGAAGACAATAAATAAATATACTGGTTAATAAATAAAAAGGGGTATCTACTCAAATCCTGGTATCCACTAAGAATACTGTTTAAATATATTTATGGTTGTGTGTGTGTGTGTGTGTGTGTGTGTATATATATATATATATATATATATATATATATATATATATATATTTTAATTCAGATACTTCAATCCAAGGGAAAAAAGCAGGAAGGTAAATTCCAAAGAACCTGATCCTAATTAATATTAAAAATTTATTTTAATATTAAAAAATGATACAGGAAGAGAGCTCCATGTAATAAAATATTACAGAGCAAATATATATTAAAAAAGGATTAATTCAAAGATGTTGAATGGCCATTTCGATATGAAGATCCCCACGGGGGACGACACATCACCTCAGCAACAGAAAAAACCTTTCAGAAACCAAAAAAAAAAAAAAAAAAAAAAAAAATCCAAACTACGCTAACACACTAACTATGTATGTATGTATATATATATATATATATATATACATACATAGTTAGTGTGTTAGCGTAGTTTGGATTTTTTTTTTTTTTTTTTCTCCTTTACCCCCTCTTGGTTAGTGGTCTGGTTCGTTGGTCTTGGCGGTGTCTATTTATTTGGATAATCTTTAGTTTGCCTTTGCCCTGACGAGCTGTTGTGTGAAACCGCGGTATATGTGTCTTTGCTCTACTTTTGCTTTTCATTTGTACTTTTGCATTTGTTTGTATTTGTATCGAGCACTTTTTCTTCTTTTTTTGTGGTTGGTTCCATTTGGGGTTTTTTTCTTTACTGCGGAGTATTGTATGTCTTGTCTTTATTCTGCGGATTTCTTTTTTTTCCCCCCTCTTATCCAACGCCTTAGTGCGACGGATGTTAACGGAATTAGATTCTGTCGGTTATTCGTTTTTCTTAAAGTTTACCTTTGTAGAATTTTAGGATTTAGATACTTACAGAGTCAGTTTAGGTATTATTTTGAATATATATATATATATATATATCTTAAATCATTATAGGTCAGAGTTAACTTAAACAGTTGTATTAGAAAGTGTGCAATACATGTTTGAAGGAAGATGAAGATTTAACATGTAGTGATTTTAGATATTCATGTAGGGAAGATCAGCAGGTTACACTGCCATGGTTTCAATCTTGTTGGTTTCTTCAGGTGATTTGTTTTGATTGATGGATTAATGATTAAGGCTTTTATAAGTTCATAACTGGAAGTTCAGATTAAGGAAGTGGTTTGAAAAAATTCTCAATCACAAACCATTCCCTTAATTTGAACTTCTGGTTATGAACTTATAAAAGCATTAATTGTTAAGCCATCAGTCAAAACAAATCACCTGATTGAACTAAGAAGGTCAAAACCATGGTAACATAACTGGCTGATCTTGTCTACCTATATATATATATATATATATATATATATATATATATAATCATAATTTTTCAAGTGGTAAAGAATTTTATGATGGAATTAAAAAGGATATGACCTATTTTACTATCCATGATTAAAGATAAAAAATACATCAAAAACTATTTTTCCCTCTAATCATGAATAGTAAAATAGTTCTTATCCTTTTTAATTCTATATATATATATAGAGAGAGAGAGAGTGAGAGAAAGTGAGTATTGAAATGATTATCACCCTCAGTGTCATAATTAGCAGCTTGGAATCAAATCTTATTTTTTTTGTTAATCATTTAACCCCAAACAAGGTGGGATTGCGACTAGTGTGCAAGGAGTTACAGTGAAAACAAAAACAGGGCACAGTCTAGGATAAGGAAAAACTATGAATTCAGTCACGTGTAACCTTGACAAAGTACATACTCTGTAACAAATGAAAGATCCATGAAGTTCCCAATGATAGTATGATCCAGACAGAGGTTAATATAATTGATTTTGATAGATTTAATAGTGGGTTTAATCAAAGATTACTTCTACAACATCTTAGTTTATCATTGGTGTATTTCCAGAACCATGTAGATATCATCTATAATCTAAAATATATTCAAAAAATTGCACAGATGGGCAATGAACAGGAAAATATTTATGAGGGAAATTATAAAACAAATATATAAAAGAATAAATTTCACAGGAAGAATAGTGGAAATATTCCACTCTCGTCTGAATGGAAGCTGGTATCTCCTGAAGGTCTTAGAATCTTAATAAAGAATGCCATTAAAGACAGAAGCACAAGACCAACTTTTTTAGGCAGCAATCAGTGTGAATAATTGATGTGAATAGAATAGAACGCAGGAAAGAGGTAGGTATCAGGAGTGGTACATATTGGAAATGAAAGAAAATCAAATTTTCTGTATCTTTGTCAATTTTTTTTTTTTTTTTAATCGTATTACCCTGAGCAAGGTGGTAACACCACTGATGTGCAGAGGGCTACATAATAGTGAAAAGATTGGAAAAGATAAAGCCGGAAACCACATCCTAAACAGAGAACAAGGGATGAGCCTCTTAACCTGTTCAATAGACATGGGTGGAGTGTGAACCGGGCGATAGATAGATCTATCTACTTCAATTGAAAAGAAAAAAAAAACAAAGTGAAAAGATTGGAAAAGAGAAAGCCGGAAACCACATCCTAAACAGTGTACAAAGGTGTGTTAAAAATGTAACTGCATTAATTAAAAAAAAATTTTCAGGGTCATTATTATTACTTATTGTTAGAAATTGCACCATTAAACACCTTACATTTGCCCCTCCTCCTTCCCTCTGTTCTTCTAAGGGAAAGGAAGAGGGACTTTTAAGAGTAAAATTTTGGTGCCTTTTATGAGCACGTGAGGCAGCATAAAGGGGTCTTTTTCTCAGTTGAAATTATGGCAGCCTTCTGATGATTTCGTGTCAACTTATTTGGTTATTTTACCATTTTTGTTTTATGAATTGCCATCAAGCATGAAAGACAGAATTTCCTGATAACCACTAATAAGCTGTGGTTATGCTAGACATAATCGTTTTGCAAAAGGACCATACCAAAATTCTACTAATAAAGGTAAGTGTGACTTGTTTAACGGTGCGTCCTTGTGTTTCCACTAGCCCCCTCTATGAAGAAGAAATTTCTCACATTATATTCATGCTCATAATTGGGACTAACAGATCAAGAAATGGAAGACAAAGGGAAAAAGATGACTGTTCTAAGAGAAATAATGTTTTTTACATTTTATCATGACCACAATAATAAATAATGATGGTTGATATGAATATGAACCACCTGATCCAAGCATGCAATCACTAATAAAACAACAAACCATACTCAAGGCTGACAAACAAGCTTGAGTGAACTTTTTCTGTTTTGCAAAGTTTGAGTTTGACATTTTAGCTCTCAGTTCAAAGTTTTTAGTCTTACATTTGAGCTCACATTTCTAAGTTTAGTTCTTATTTTTAAGTTTTAGTTTATAGTTCTACATTTTTCCTCTCAGTTTTTATTTTTAGTTCATAGTTTTAAATTTTAATTTAGAATTCAAAGTTTTAGCTGTTATACTAAAGTCTTAGTTGTCATATCTAAGATTTTACTCATTTTATTTAAGTTTTAGTTGTCACATCTATGTTTTAGTTGTCACATCTACATTTTAGTTGTCATGTCTGTTTCACTTTACAGTTCTATAATTTAGCTTTGTTCTACGTTTAGTTTATAGTTCTAACTTTTAGCTATCATTTACAAGTTTTTGCTCTTAGTTCTATGTTTTAGTTCTGTTTCAACGCTAAATTTTGAATCTTAGTTCTCAATTCTCAAATATGTGCAAATTTATTTTTGTTATATTGTTTTTTTTTCTTTTGAAGATTTCTTTTCCCTTATAATTTATTTCCAATTACCAAGGGTAGTATCCATATGTGCATATTGGTGTGTATATATTTGTGTATGTACTTGCTTTGAAGCATAATTACTTGTATTTAGAAGAAACTTTGTGTGTATGTGATTTTATTGTTTCCAGACAGAAAAATAAGCTTCTGGCACCTGAGTTTACCATTTTGTATGATAACAGTCGCAGAACACTTTCTAAAAAAATTGTCAATACACTTCATTTTCATGTTCCTCCAAGCATACGTCTGTAATTTTAACCAAATTCATATTGTTTATACAGGTCATCTCATGTTTGTAGTCATCAACACTTTTCTCTGATAATGAGAAAAATAAATAATTTTCAAAACTGTACATAGAGATTAAGAGAATCATGAAAATGACCTAGAAATATTTGTTTCATTTTGCAAATATTGAAAGTGACTCATCACACCTTCTCAGGCTAATGTTCTCACCTGACCTGTAGAAAAAAGACTATTGAACCCAGCTACTAAGAAAGTTGGTTCACTGTGTCATGTTAGAAAATTTTTCTCTCCGAAATCTATTCTACTATCTATAATCTGAACGAGTCCATTGGAAATAGTGCTAACTTTTTGCTTGAGTGCTGTGGGACAAATATTTTGAAACATAAACAGAAATCTGTGGTGTTTCTATCTCATATTCAACAAGATGAGTTATGACCCTTGATCAAAGACTATACTGAGTCTTCTGCCCTTGTCACCCAAAGTCATGAGCTGTTCTTGTGTAATAATTCAGGTCTGAATTTCACTGTCTGTCTCTATTCCAATATTGACTAAGCAAATGTAAACTTAAACCCCATTTTATTCTTTCCTTTAGTTATATATTTTTCATTTGTAAATGAGTTATTATGCAACCCAAGTTTCTACCATCTGGTGTCTACCCCGTTACATGAGAGTTCTTACAAAAATGGTAAAATCAGTTATTGTAAATTGCCTTAAGACACCAGATGGTCGAAACCTGGGTTAGGTAATAACTCATTTATAAATAAAAATATTCAAAAGTTCTACAATATAATTGTATTGAACACTTTTTAATACAACTTTGAACTGGTCTAATTTAATTATGACCAAAAACTAAGTAATTAAATAATGAGATATATATATATATATATATATATATATATATTGTGTGTATTTTGGCAGCATTTTTTCATTAATGCAGGTTTTATTGAATAATATAGACCAGTTTTGTCTATTAATTTTGTGTAGGATCCGTTCATACCGTCTGATATACCTGATGGTGATATCGTTGGAAGACAACAAAAAATCACAATAATTGTTGATTTTTTTATCGGGTCTAAGCTTTCGGCTAATATAAGCTATTATCAAAGAGTAAATATTAACACACAGTAAACATAGAACATTTAAGTTATTAACAATAAAGAGAATTAAATTGAAAATATAAGTCCATCCCTACCGTGGCGGATGGCCGAAGACAGTGACTAAATAGTGGCGTTGTGGTCCCTGGTCTGATTACAGGCATTTGAGTACGTTACTGGAAATATCAAAATTGATTGTATTCAAACCCGGTTTAAATTGTTTACTGTAGATTAATGTATCTACATTAAACAATTTAAACCTGGTGATAATGCCACAAAGACACAAGGAGCTACTGGTAGTGAAAGAAAATGAGAAAATTTTAGAAGGAACCAGAAACCCAATCTTAAACAGGAAACAAGGGATAAACATCTACTCCTTTTCCAAAAACCAGGGAAGGTGTGTGAACAAGATGATAGGCAAACCTATGTCTTCTATAATGCAACTTTTTATAGTTTATTACTGAGCTTACTTCGAGTCACCTAATAGGAATCAAGCATACTGATTGGAGTAGATAGACTAAACTATCGCCCGGCTCACACTCCACCCACGTCTATTGAAAAGGTGAAGAGGCTCATCCCTTGTTTCCTGTTTAGAATGTGGTTTCCGGTTTTTTCTTTTCCAATCTTTTCACTCTTTTCTTTATTTTTATTTTTTTATTTTTTTTCAATTGGAGTAGATAGACTAAACTATTGCCCGGTTCACACTCCACCCACATCTATTGAACAGGTGAAGAGGCTCATCCCTTGTTCCCTGTTTAGGATGTGGTTTCCGGCTTTCTCTTTTCCAGTCTTTTGCTTGGGGTGATAAGATTAAAAAAAAAGAAAAATACTGTTCCATAGTAATGATTTGCAAAACCAGATTTTTAACCATCACCCCAGAATTATATGCATCTAGAGGTCATGTTTTATAACTTAAAAGTTAAAAATCATTCAGCTTACAAACATTGAAACAGTGGTTTTCATACAATCACTGAAATTAAGCAATGTCAAGCCTGGTCAGTACCTAGATTGACCAATTGGGAATACCAGGTGCTGTAACCTTGGATGTGCCGATGGTATAATGATGAATGGCTCGGAACAGTTAATCAGAGAGCCAAGTTCCAATTCTCATTGAGTTTGTTATATTCACTTATGTGCAAATAGCCTTGGGAAAGATATCAATCCACCTCTTCTCACCCCATCTATGGGTTAATTAGTAAGAGTTGTATCACTAAATTAACAAAAATAAAAAACCTTTTAGTATAAAAACATCTTCTGGCCTTAAATAATCTGCAAAGTGTTGATAAACTTTAGAAAATGAATCAGTCAATAAAATACTGATGTCCTATGCAGGCATGTCTTTCAGATTTGTTTATATTCTTTGAAATATAAATGTATAGAAATTGCAGTGGCCACAAAGTGAGGGTTCAGTTTATATATTGATTATAATGTAGAATTGATTTTCCACCTTATATTCACATTATAATTTATTATTTATTTATTAAATTCTGATTAAGTATAAAGATAACTCTTCTTCCTCCAGCTATGGGTTAATTAGTAAGACTTCTATCTCTAAATCATTAAAAGAATAAAAATCATTCAGCCTTTATTGCCACTTTTTTTTATTCATTAAATCTTTTTTTTCTCTTTTTTGCTATGTTTTGGCAGTTTTTCTCATAGATTACCATCTTCCTAATTCTTTATTTAAGAAATTTCTTATTTAACTAATTTTTTCATCCCTCTTTCTTTTTTTTTTTATTTTATAATGTAAATTTCTCGTTGTCTCACTTGAAAATGCTAATTCATGTTTTGTTTTCTCTGTATTTCTCATCTAAAAAAAAATCTAGTAAACATTTGATCAATGTTTATTGATAACTGATTCGTATTAATTAGCAGTGTAAACAACTGCTGTTGCTAAATTATACTTTTGAGATTTTGTTTTCTTTTGTCAACTTGGGTTTTTATGATTTCATTTTTTTTATAAATCTTAGTTTTATTACACAAAGCTATTTAGGAAACTTAACTCTTTTCTTCAAGTGATATCAGAAAGTTCCTGGTTTATGATTCTACCATTTAACAGACATCTGCATGCATCCAAGAGCCATTGCTACCCAGCTTACTGAGTTAGTACAAAGTTTAATAGACTATCTGCTGATGTTTGTTTATTATATGAGTATTTTTTTATACATTGTGCAGTAACAGCTCTGTAATCTTGACAGAAGGTGAAAAATTTGAGCAAAGTAGGAGAGATAACAAAATTTACTAAGAGCTACAAAGAACAGAAAGTTGTGGAGAGCCATAATAGCTAATGTCCTGAAAGAACATGGAGCATAGAAGCAGCAGCTTTCATTAATTTTTGTGTGGCACCTCACCAAATCAGGCCCTTGAGATGCTTTTAATAGACATTGTTTTGGTCGAACCCAAGTTCTTAAATGACATGCACTTTTCAAGGCCATTCAAAATGGAGGAGCTTTCAGGGAAGCCAATTACCAACAGGATATCAGAAAATGTGGGAGAAACCTGTCCCCATGTGACTTTGCTGCTGCGTACCTCAAAATGAAATTGAAGCTGAATGGGTGCCACTTGAAGATCACAGATGGAATTTGAGAATTCTTGGAATTCAAATGGATTTGAAGGTGGTATTGGATAGATTTTAGGAATTTTTCTTGGACACTGGGATCAATATGTATGTTCCCATGGGAGATAAATCTTAAATTTAAATAAAATATGGAATACATTATTCAACAGTGATAGTGTGATGGTGCACTATTTTATGGGGGCAAGAATGCTAATACAGAAATCTTCTAATACCTCTTCATATGAGGGACTCTTTCACCAGTTCTGTTTTTGTTTTGTTGTGTTTTTTTTTTTAATCATCACTGTATATATTCCCAAAGGGGAGAGGAATGCTTCTTTTTTTTACTTTTTTTTTTTTTTTTTTTTTGTGTAGGGGAGGTTAAAAAAAGAACAGTTCGTCTATCTCCTGGTATGATAGATTCTTTAGCCAGTTTTGTTTATTTTAGATTTGTGTTTTTTTTGTTTTTCGTTTCTTGTTTTTTTGGGGAGGTTCTATTTCATATATTTTTTTTCATTTGACCCTCTTCTATTTTGCTATGTTTTGTGGTGCATTGGATATCGGCTCAGAACGAGAAATCGGTGGAGCCGAGTTCGAATTCCAGCCGAATTCATTGCATTAACTTATGCACAAATACCCTTGGGAAAGGTATTAATCCGTCTATTCCTTCCAGTTATGGGCTAAATAACAGGACATATGTCGGCAACCAGTCTACCGCAGAAAGCAATGGCAACCTACTGTGGGATAATCTTCTGCCCAGTCAGTCATGTCTCTTTTGAGACATGATCACCCAAAGCATGTATCACGTATGGCACTTGGCTGACTGACTATAGTAACAACTCTAAATAGAATCTTATGAAGCTTTATTTTATTAGTTCAACTTTAACAGTGAAAAACATTTATTTCATTGTGATAGATGGTTCCAAGCAAGAGGGGAGATGGGATGTGCTTATTTTATTATCACATTCTGTTTATGGCATTTTTTTCTTCTAGACAATACAGATGTTCTGGCACATAGTAATTACCATATATACTCAATTATAGTGCAAGTTTATATGATTATTTTCTCACCCAAAACAGTAGTCACACTACACTGGTAACATTTTTTAAAGCAATTAAAAATCATGCATTTTTGGTAACATTTGCATTATATACAGATAATTTTTTATGAAGGGGTTAAAATTCAGGTTCTGCACTATAAAAAAACTTTCCCCTTCCTTATAAACCTTGAAATTCTTTCACTGGTTAAGAGCCCGTGTATCATCACTCAGTTGATCAATGCCATAACTAATAATTATGATTCTAATAAAAAGAGTTGTAGAATATGATAAGAAGCATATTGCTTTGTTCGATGCAATTTTTATGATCAAAATGCTATTAGAACAAACAAGAGAAATGCAGAAAATATATACTTAGGTTTTATAGATTACACAACAGTATATATTTACTCTACTCCCCCATTGGAGCAAGATGTAACACAAGGTCATTTTTTAACGTGGGGAACCCAAGCATGTACACTCAGGCCATTGGTCAAATATAATCCAGCCCCCACTTACGTGGTAACTGGGTACTCAATAAATTATGACATGAAAATGTTTTAAAATGCCAAGAAAGCTTGATCTACAGAGAAAAGATATTTGAATAATTCAAAACTTGTACTGCAAACAAACAGCTTACTCATGGATAGATAATGAGTGTATTGAGTACACAAATATCGCAGAGTATAACAAAAATGTTTTCATACTGAAATTAACGTGTACAGAGATGATTCTTAGATGAATAGAAATGTTAAGGGAATGTGTTATTGGCAAATGTAAACTTAAATATATATGGAAAGTTTTAGACAAGGAAGCACTAGCCATTAGCAATTACTCATCTACTAACCACTGGACTCTAGCTCTCTCCTCACCCCCGTATAACCTTCCCTTTCTCTCCACCTCTTGGCAACTAGGTCCCACCCTTTTACAGTGAAATCGATGAAATGTAACTGCAATTTCTACTCCAACAGCTTCTTTCCTCGCACTTCCCGCCTGTGGAATTCCCTACCGCATGCTTGCTTCCCCGACGGCTAAAATCTCTAGGAGTTTAAATGTAAGGTCAATAGACATCTCCTAATACACTAACTCACTCCCACTCTCTCCAACACTCTCCTTATGTACATCCTAAGTCGTCTATCACCCTCCTTCTGACATTTCCTATACCCAATCCCTCTATGTAACCACATGCACTATAGTGGTAGTGGAATGCCTTGCTTGGGGTGACACGATTAAAAAAAAAAAAAAAAAAAAAAAAAAAATCTGTCATTGCACCTGCATTCTCAGCTTTCTATTGCTTACTCTTTTCTAATTAATCTTTTTACAGTTATGTAGCCCCCCGCACATCAGTGGCATTTCTGCCTTGCTCAGGGTGAAATGATTAAAAAAATAAAACAATTAGAAGATAGAATGTATTGTTATCAGTAAAAGAGGAAATCCCATGGTACAAGTTATGTGTTATGGAAAAAAGTTAAACAGATGTGGAAATTTAACTCTTTAATATAATAAGAGGATGTGTGTTGTGGTTCAGTGGATATCGGCTCGGAACAAGAAACCAAGGAGCTGAGTTCGAATTCCAGTTGAATCCATTGCATTCACTTACGCGCAAATACCCTTGGGAAAGATATTAATCCGTCTCTTCCTTCCAGTTATGGGTTAAATAGCAGGACAGATTGGGTTCTATAGTCTTGGTCGGCAACCAGTCTACCGCAGAAAGCAATGGCAACCTACTGCGGGATAATATCCTGCCCAGTCAGTCATGTCTCTTTCGAGACATGATTGCCCAAGCGTGTATCACGTATGGCACTTAATTGACTGACTGACTGAATATAATAGTTGAAATCATGATTATAACTTCCACTGGTCATAAAGTGGGGGATCTGTTATCTATTGTCATGAAGTAATAAACTGATCCCCCACTAATTACTACTTATTAAGATAATATATCTCTTCCCATTTTAGCTATGAGTCAATTAATAGGACAGATTGGGTTCTATAGCCTTGGTTGGCAACCAGTCTACCGTAGAAAGCAATGGCAACATACTGCGGGATAATCTTCTGCCCAGTCAGTCATGTCTCTTTCGAGACATGATCACCCAAGCGTGTATCACGTATGGCACTTAACTGACTGACTGAATATAATAAGAAAGGGGTAGAATACATGATGTCTTTCGGAAACTAAGTATTTTCTAGCACTTTCTGGCATTTTGCTGCTTGTTGTTCACCTTGTATGTGAATTATCTTAAATTGACACTTCACCAGCTTTGAAACAGTTGTGTCATTCAGAAGCACAGACAATGAACTGTTTGCTTGACTTTCAATGGAGCCATTTAAAATCAAGAATGAAGCCTGAACTAGTGTATTTTTAAAGAAAGTGAAACTTAGATCAACAGAAATCTGATTCTACAGAAGGATGCTGAGAATACCATGGACCAAACATGTGAGCAACAAAGAAGAAACAAAAACAAAACTTACACTTAACATCACAAAGAGACAGCATAAATTTCTGGGGCACACAATGAGGAAGGAGAGCTATAAGAATTTGATACTCACAGAGAGAGGGATAGAGAGACATGGGTAAACAGTGCATGATATACTTGATGAACTTAAAAGGATGGAAGAGCAGGGTTTGGGAAAAATAACAGGACAACATATATTAAGAGCAGCAAGAGATAGGAAGAGGTGGAGGGCTATGATCACTTATGTCCTGGAGTGACAAAAAGATAGACACTTGATGAGATGCACAGAAAGAAATTTAATTCAAGTTCTTTTGCTTACAGCCATCCTTATATTTGAATATGATTAGTCTCAATTGCAACCCATATCCAGAACAAAAGAGAAACCATAAAGAATATATTCTATGTTGATATAGTAGGTTGAATTATCTCACCAGAATTTTAACAAATAGCAAAAACCACATCGCTTCAGGACTTCCAACAGCTTTAGCAACAAAAGTGGGTAGCACATATGTAAACTTTCCACAGTCAGTTAATTACCAAAGATGATACACGTTTGACTGACTAGGTAGAAGATTTTTGCTCAGTAGTTTGCCATTTCTTTCAGAGGTAGACTGGTTACCAACCAAGGCAATAGTACTCAATGTGTTCTTCTATTCAACCCACAGCTGGAGGGAGAAGAGATGGATTAATACCTTTCCCAAGGGTATTTGGGCATAAGTCAATGAAACAAATTTGAACTCAGCTCTTTAATTTCTCATTTCTAGCTAATTTCCATGACACCACTATGCATATCCACACTACCTTAAACAAAAGGTTTGGAAGGAAACTTCCATCAGTATTCGAAAGTGCAATAAGAGTGAAATTGAGATATCTGATTTTTAGAGGAAATTTTTAAGAAAAATATTTTATAAACTTCAAGTCATTTCTTTTATTTGTGATGCCCTTTCAGGACATAAGGGATCATGGTTTTCCACAACTTCCTGTCCTTTGTAGCTTTTAGCAATGTTTGTATTTTTGCTATCTTTCTTAATCCCTGTTCTGCTAACCAATTACACAAGCTTTTTTAAGTTTGTTATTCTCTGTTTTCTGTGCACATCAAATTTTTCAAAGCCTCTTTCCTCATTTTGTGTTCAAGAAATTTAAACTCTTTCTGATTTTAATACATGGTGTGATGGATGAATTGTTGACTAAATTACACAAAAATGAAAATAACTATGATATTTTCATTTTAACGGATATGTTTAATACAACTACATAAAAATATCTTGAAATACTAAAGAGTAGATTTATTCAATAAAATAGCCATTGGCTTCAACCACTGTCTCTAGAAATCTCCTGCAACTCTTTTTGGATAGTCTCCATCACGATTTTTTTTGTCTTGATAATTTCACTTAGTTAGAATGAAAGGGCAAACACAACAAATGTTCTCTGATGATATGCTAAGTTAAACTATCTTTATGGAAGGTTTGAAAATAAAAATATTTTCTTTACTATTTTTTTTAACTGAAAGCTATGATAGATATATATATTTTTAGTTAACTTTTATTTTTATCAAATGAGCTGAACTATAGTTTAATGGTTAGTAAACTGATCACACACATCACTATTACTGAGTCATGAGTTTCTCACTGAGTGCAAATATTTATGGACTTCCAGCTGCTATTAGTAAATAGGTAACTACTATTTCTCCCCTAGGGCCACCCATGATAGTAAGGTCAAAGATGAAGGATAAGACAGAATTCAACCAACCCCTGAAGACCCCATCAGAGGAATAAGCAAATATCTACACAATCTCAAAACTGGAGGAAGAGGGCAGTGCTAGTCGGGCTAGCATAATCAAGGTGGACCTTGACAGACCAAACATTTGACAGCCTGATGCAACCAAGTTTGTCAGATCTAGCTTGTCTCAGTCCCCTTTGAGCTGCAAAGGAGGAGCTTCTGTTCAAGTGTGTGGATTTCTTAATCACACAGAGTTATCCACCAAAATCAAATTACTCCAATGGCCTCATCAAACACTCTTTGATTCACACCCATCTTCGTCAACACCAATCAGGGAAAAGAAAAGGAATTGGAGGAGGGGATGATGATTTTAATTTTCAGATGCCAGTGGGTGCCAACAATAACAACTACTCATAAAATTATGAAGCAAATTTTTGGAGAATATTAATTAATAATTTGCATATATTTATCTTACCAGAGTGATTATTTACTGAAGCCTTTTCTTCTTCTTTTCCTTTTATAAAAGAGTGTGTGAATGGTGTAATGGATAATAGCCTGGAATGAGAAACAGGAAGAAAAAATTTAAATTTCAGTCATAATCATTATATTCCTTTATGCACAAATATTCTTTGGGAAAAGTATGAATCCATCATGTCCCTTCCCCAGTTGTTGGTTAAATAGTTGAACGTGTTTCTAACAAAATTATTGTTATTCTCAAACAAGTGTTAATTCATTATTCACTTTAAAAAAAGAAGAATTTATTCTTACAACCCAAAAAAGTATGTTTTAGTTTTAAATAACTCACAGAGAGTTGATAAGCCATAAAAAATACAAATCAGTCAGAAATTTCAGAAATGCTTAAGATACTTAATCCTGTACCTGTATTTTGAGCTGGTCTCTCATTTTTGGAAGAGGCTTACAGTTATATCATGTCAGAACACTAGTTCTCATATGATCACTAAGCAACATTTCAATACCTCGATGGGTGACTGTTGAAGAATACCAGGCGCTGTAAACTTGGATATATTAATGGTGTAAGGGATAATGGCTCAGAATTGGAGATCAATCTAGTTCCAATTCCAGTCAAGGTTGTTATATTTACTTGCATACACATGCCCTTGGAAAAGGTATGAATTCACATTTTATCTCCAGCTATGGGTTAATTGGTAGGGCCAGTATCAGTAAATCATTATTATCAAAAAAATTCTTACAATCTAAAAATATGTTACTTAATCTGCTAAATGTTAGGCTGTAATAAAACAAATGAATCCGTTAAAGGAAGAAACAGTTATCACCACCATGTAAGCAGTTTCGTACAATTCAAAATATGTTTTGGCTTTAAACAACCCACAAGGAGTAAAAAACACAAATCAATCAGAAACTTCAGTAATGATTGAGCTACTTATTTTTGTACCAGAATTTTGAGCTGGTCTCTGATTTTTTTTAGAAAATACAGTTATGTCATGTTGGAACACCATTCTCATACAATCACTGGTCAGTACCTAGATAGGTGACTGCATGAGAATACTGGGTGCTGTAAACTTGGATATATGAGTGGTATAAGGGATAATAGCTCAGAATTGGAAATCAGTCTAGTACCAATTCCAGTCAGAGTTGTTATATTTACTTATATATATATATATATATATATATATATATATATATATTTTTTAATCATCTCACCCCAAGCAAGGCATTCCACTGCCACTATTGCGCATGGGGCTACATAGGGGAAGGTAAAGAGAAGGAGTGGTTAGACATAGGGAATGTCAGGAGGAAGGTGACAGATGAGTAAGGATAGCGAGGATGAGGGTTAGGCAGATGGGAAGAGTGCTTGATAGAATGGGAGCAGAATATATATATATATATATATATATCCTTGGGAAAGGTATAAATTCACCTTCTTCCTCCAGCTTTGACTTAATTAGTAGGGCCAGTCTGAGTATATCATTATCCAAAAAATTCTTACAGTCTAAAAAGCCATAAGTTAAATAGTTGAAATTGTTTCTAACAAAATCATTGTTATTCTCAACATTCTTAAAAAAAGTATTAATTCATTATTCACTTAAAAGAAAGAATTTATTCTTAAAATCAGAAAATATGCTTTGGTTTTGAATAACCCACAAAGAGTTGATAAGCTATGAAAGACAAATTAATCAATTAAAAACAAACCCTTTCCAAAAACTATACAGTGTAAAAAATGATTAATTGCTTCATTTGTTTCAAGAGTAAGAGCTATTGACAAAATTGCAATATCTTGGTGACTGCATTATAAAAAAAAAAACATATTCACTAGAGATGTTTTAATGTAGGGAAAAGAATTATTCACTAGATGATTAGGTCAATGGATACAGTGAACTAGTTGTATATGTGGTCTCGGAATTCTTATATATTCTTCTAACAGTTATTGTCACGTTTATTCAGTATTTTGCTATATTCACTTGTTGTGTTCCCACGTGACTTTCTTTCATTATCAAAATAGGCCATCAAAACCAACCCAAACTGACTGGCCAAAACCAGAGGTTTATTAACAGAGACAAAACAAGGACCAGCAGGTTTCTTACTGTACATCTTTTTTGCTTTTTTCCCCAGTTTTCCTCACCCTAGTGATTCAGTCAGTTAAGTGCCATACGTGATACATGCTTGGGCAATCATGCCTTGAAAGCTACATGACTGACTGGGCAGAAGATTATCCTACAGTAGGTTGCCATTACTTTCTGCAGTAGACCAGTTACCAGCCAAGGCTATATAACCCAATCTGTCCTGTTATTTAACCCATAACTGGAGGGAAGAGTCAGAATAATACCTTTCCCAAGGGTATTTGTGTGTAAGTGAATGCAAGGAATTCAGCTGGAATTTGAACTCAACTCACCGATTTCTTGTTTCAAGCCAATATCCACTGCACCACAACACAGTGATTAGCAAACTCTTTTTACAGACCACAAAAAAACCTCATAGGCTCACTGTTATTGAAACCTTATGCCAAACGTATTTTAGTAAATGACTAAAACCACCTTTTTTTATCAATTAACTTCAAGCAAAGAGATAATTCTACAAAGATGTAAAGGGCTATTAGGAGTGAAAGAGACTGAAAGGACATCAGAATTAACTGGAAACCCAATCTTAAACAGGAAACAAGGGATAAAACTATATTATAAAAAATAACAAAGGGGTGTAAATCGGCACCTAACATAATACAATGATTAACAAACTCATCTTGCAGACTAATATGCATATGTATTGAGTTCAATCCTCATTGGGCACCTTACTATTGTGGCCATGTGCCATATTAAGTTTGCTAACTAAAAGTGTCTACCTTAGCACAATGGCTAACAAATTCATGTCATCGGCTAGATGTAGATGTATTGAGTTCAATCCTTGCTGGGCATGTTACTTTTGTGGCCTTGTCCCATACTAAATTTTTAAATGTTTCTATCTTGGGTGTACCTGAAACAAACTCCCAGCACGTTTAATTTTGCTAGTTTTCATTTTTTTTTTTTTTTTTTTTTTTTTTTTTTAATTTTTTCAGTGCAGTCCTATTGATTACTCCCTTAGCTTTATGATTGCCAAAAAAAAATTAAACAAATTTCAATATTTAAATATTTTTTGGTGGGGATCAGTTTCTCATACAACGTTATAGTAAATCAAGCCTCCATTTTGAAACCAGTCACTGGTATGACATTACCACCACCTGTAAATGTGTTCATTATCAAATTTTTTGGACATTTTTTCAGTGCAATATTATCTTTTACATCTTAAACTTTACGAATGACAAAAAAAATTTCCAAAAATTTAAATATTTAAACAATTTTAGGTTGTGGGGGACCAGTTTCTCATACAACCTTGTAGTGGATTGAAAATGGAGGATCGAAAATGGAGGATCGATTTACTATAACCCTGTATGAGAAACTGACCCCCCTCCCAAATATTTTGAAATATTGTAAATTTTCAAATTTTTTTTGATAATCGGAATGTTTAAGTAACAATCAATAGAACTATGCTGAAAAAAGTAAAAAAAAAAAAAGGAAAAACAATGAAATTAAGTGTGGTAGTAGTCAGCTTCAGGTTCGTCCTATCTTGGTACAATAGTTAACAAACACCTGTTACAGGCCAGTATGCAATTATAGAGAGTTCTATCTTAATTGAGCACTCTGCTACTGTGGTCTTGTGCCAAATTAATTTTTGTAAAAAATTAAAAATGCATAAGTGTATCTTAGAACAAGTTTTAACAAACTCACCTCACATCTATTTGAAGTGAGTTTATTCTTCACTAAACCTTACTGCTGCGGCCTTGTGTCTGACTAAACTTATCACAAACCCTACCAGAATATCATATTTAATATTTTTCGCCTTCTTCCCTTTAAATATATCTCTCCTACTACTATCCATTGCGAAGAAACATATTTATTCTTTTTCATATCATTGATATTTAATTCACTGATGCCTGATAAAATTGATTAAGGACACTTGATAGTGTTTGTGTTCAGACTAATACCACAAAAGCCATTTAATACACAAAAGTTACTCGATCAGTGTGTACTCTATATTTTAAGACTTTTCCCTTGGTTCTAAATGGAAAGTATTGTTTTGTTCATGATTGCTTTATATGCCTTGCCACTCTGCAAGTGCTTCGTGAATGTCTATTGCTTGACTCTCTGTTCATCCTTGCATGATGTTACTGCTCTTAATCTCTCAAGTGCCGCTCCATAATTAGAAATTTAGCTTTAGACTTTTTGAATGACACCTCACAGCCCCAGAGCTCATAACACATATTTGGATCAAGCAGATGATAGGATTAATACACAACACCAAGAAGAAGTGAAAACAAACTTTAAATTACAAGGTAAAAATAGTAATCACTATTTCATGTTTATACCAGAAATAATTTATTTTACTAGAATTGTGATTCCAGTGAGGAAAGTTAAAACTGATTCAGGATGATTTCTGCCTGAATTTCTGGGTTGAAGAGTTATTGCCATTTTCACTATTTATTTTCAGTCTTTTGTCCTATGGGTGCTCCTGCTATTCACCTCGGGGCTCTTGAAAAAATCCAACAGAGAATCTACAATGTGATCGATCCCGACTTGGTAGCTCAGCTGCAGTCACTTTCTCACCGGCATAATGTGGCTTCCCTCTGACTCTTCTAGAAATAGTTTCATGGCTTCTGCTCTGACAAGCTTAGCTCCCTGTTACCCCCTCTTCATGAATTTACATGAGCTACTCGAAACTAGGTCCCACCCTTTTACTGTGAAACCAATAAAATGTAACTGCAACTTCTACTCTAGCAGCTTTTCTCACACTTTCTGCTGATGGAATTTTCTTCCATATACTTGCTTCCCTGACAGCTACAATCTCCATGAATTTAAATGTAAGGTCAATTGCCGCCATCTATCTCTTTGACTTGCATTTTTCCCTCTTGTTTTTCCCCATCCACTCTACTCTCATCAGCTCTCTTCAAACCAGTGTTCTCATCCTTCTCTTACCTATTCTTTGACACCCCCTATAACTTGTTCGTCTTTCTTTCACTTATGTAACCCCCTGCGTACCAGTGGCAGTACTGCCTTGCTTAGGGTGAAATGATTATAAAAAAAATAAATAAATACAATATGGGAGCTGCTAATAAAGAAAGATTTACAAATGACAGCAAGTCTTCAACAGCAGCTGTTACAAAAAGAGAAAAGCTTCAATGAGTACAGTCAAACATGACAAGCAGTAACAGCATTCCTCAGCAAGCAGGTTAGGTTTAAGACTCCAAATTCTTCAGAGAGAAATGTCCAACAGAACAATAGCCAAGTCAATTAAAATATTGCTTTATGAATTTGGTGACATAGTAATTAGGAGTTCAATCCCTGGATTGGGCAGTATGTACTGGGATTCAGTGAAAACAGAGTGAGTAATAACAGGGTAGTACGAAAAATAAAAACTCTGTCAAGGTATAATAGAGAATAAAACAAATATATAATTTTTAATTTTATTGATTGATTAATGTCTTATAAACCCATTGCAAGTTAGTGAAAGCCAAAAAATATTTCTAGATTATAAGATTTGGTGGGGGGGGGGGATACTAATGATTTAGTGAGACAAGACTTATTAGTCCATAGCTGGAAGGGAAGAAGAGATGAATTCTTACCTTTTCCAATGTAAGTAAATATAATGGACCAAATAGGAATGGAAACCCAGTTCTCTAATTAAGAATTTCAAGCTATTATCCAATATACCATCAGCACATTCAAGCTTATTGCACCTGATAAAGTGGTCACCCATCTAGGTACTGACCAGGCTCACCATTGTTTGACTTCAGAGGTTTTACAGGAACTAATGTTTGAACATGATGTGATCATAAGCTAATTTTTAATTTAATTCTTGTAGATAGACAATAGAATTGAAAGGTGTATTTTATTTTTTTTTTTTTGGTTGTTTGGCTATTGAAATTCAACAAATGAGAAAGGGTAAAATAAAGGCCTAGTTGAATAGTGTTGCCATGTCTGGTCGGGTTCTCCTGTTGTTCATCTTGAGGTTCTCGACAAAATTTAAAGGAGAATCTGCAATATAATTGATCCTGACATGGCAGCTCGCCTTCAGTCACTTTCTCACCGACGCAATGTGCCTTCTTTCTGTCTTTTCTACAAGTACTTTCATGGCAATGGCTCTGACAAAGTTTTTTCCCCCCTGGTACCTTGACCACATGTAGTTAGTTGTGCTACTCAGTTGGCATCAAGATCTCATCTTTTTACCTTCGATATAGTTAAATGTAACTTCATCTTCTACTCTAACAGTTTCTTTTTTCACACTTTCCATTTGTGAAACTCACTCACTTATGCTTGCTTTCCTGATAACTACAATCTTCAAAAGTTTAAATGCAACATAAATTGCCATCTTTTATCTACTTGGTTCCCATCCATCTCTTATCTTTTCTTCGATATCTCCTGTACCTTTTTTATTCTCTCACTGTAACCCACTGTGCACCAGTGGCATTTCTACTTTGCTTGGGGTGAAATTATTATAAAAAAAAAGTTTGCAATATCAGCTACAAGATTTAAGTTCTAACATGGCATGAACTTACAAGTAGATTAAATTCTTTGTTCTTCTGTCTGAATTTCAAAGATAAGTCATCATTATTTACATTTGGGCTATTGTCTTCATTTTTGGAGTTGTTATCACATTGTATTCATTTCATCCTGTCAGGTTCTTGTTGATCCAGTTGACAATCAAGGAATTTTGAAGTGAATCCTTCATTTAATTCACATGGGAGTTGAGTGCTTTTGCTCCACTGACCCGGTCTAGCGATATCTCATCTTGTTCTTATTTAGTACTGCTCAGTTATTGCTTGCCTCATTTCCCAACCCAGGGATTGAACACACAATTGCAATATTGATAAATTCATGAACTGTTGTTTTAATCCACTAGGCAATGGACATTGGGAAAATCCTGGGTGTAGAATTTGAAGCCTTAAACCTAATCTGTCTGCTGATGAGTGCTGCTGCTTGTCATGCTTGGCTACACTCAGACTTCCCTTTTCTATAGTTTTTCTTTGTCAATAATGTAGCTTTTCTAATGGCACTCAATTGAATATTTAAAACACTTTCAAAGAATATGAGATTTTTTACATGCATCTATAAAGAAAGAACAAAGAAAAAATACTTTAAAAAAATGGCTCAAAATGACATCACACAAATCTGACAATAAAATGTCAATTCTTTCCTATTAAAAATAATAATCCAGGAGTTTATCATATATATATATTATGGAATTTAACAGAAATCCACAAAACTGGCATTTACCAACTTATTTGAATTTTTATTTGTTTAACAACTTTTATTAAAAAAAATAATTATATTAAAAAAATAAAAATTCATATATATATATATATATATATATACTCACACATTTCTTACCTGAAGGTCTCAAAGGCATGTGCTTTCTCTTCAGAGCACAATTTAAAAGGGAATAATGTGGGGTTTTCTATTTTTACATACAAAATGCCATCAGGTGTTGCCTCTGATATGATATATCACTAACTGTAGAAAGTCATGATAAAGAAACAATGATGTAAATAAGATTTCAAGTTAACAAAAATGGATAAATCTGGCATTGTGTTCAAAACTTTTGACAGTAATCCAGATTACAGGGTGCGATAGATAAATTGTCGTCTAAATTATTTAAAAAAAAAAATTAATACTGACATCTCATTTTAAGCACTACCTCCTCAAGGCACTTGATATAGGTCACCTTGTTGAGTCTGAGACCTAGGAGACTTAACATCGCCATCATGAGTGATCACTCCAAACCTCATGATGCTGACTGGATATCTGATTTTTATCGCTCTCAATATATCTTTCGTGGGGACACAGCAAGACAGTATTTGTTCTGTGTGCTCACCATCTTACACTGGCAAAAATTTTTATGGTCTGAGAAAAACCAAAGCATGGTCAATTGGAGGGGATGCTTGAGTTTGTTCAAAAGCTTTGTAGTGTGGTCTTTCCTCTTTTCCTTCATAGCTTGGAACTTGCCCTTTTCTCATCTTGTACAAGAAATACTGAATGTCTTCATGCTCTATCTGCCTGATAAGAAACTCAGACACTCCTGTCTCTCTGGCTATAGACTTGATTGACTTGGAGGGATTGTTGTAAATTAGGGTCTGGATCTCACCAAAATATTTGAGACTTCTTTTATCAGAACTATCAGTGATCTTCTGAGCTGTAATATCTTTGTAATCACCATTTGACTCAACCAACTCTTTGAGAATCCTTTGCTCTGTCTTCAGATTGACATCTAAACACTGAAATGTTTGTATTAAAGCTAACAAGCAGTACAGCATGCTGTTTCCAAATTTATGGTGCAGTGATTTGTGTTGCTCTTTTTCTTACAGACAGTACCCAACTGTCCCTTTTATACTGTGCAGCTGACAAAAACAAAAGCATGCATGTGCAAAATTAAAAATATAAATTTGCATCAATTTACCCATTGCACATTGTGTAAGAGCAGAAGATAGTAAGTTTTGCCATAATCTTTAACTCCCCTGATTCACTCTTCTCCTGTGATTGATATGTCTGTACCATGCATTGCATCACAATTTGGTGTTAGGAAAATCCATCAGAGCAAATAGCTTAAGAAGCTTCTTCATGGCCGAGTTAAAGGTCTCAGGGTCAGAAAATGATTTCTTCAGCTGTCATGCTTACATTCAAAAGTGCTTAACACTGGCTGCTGTAAAGCATGCAGGTGCTCTTAAAAGTCAATTGTATGGATTCTTTATGTTAATGGGTTTTTCTATAGCAATTCAGAAATCATTCCAGGTACATTGTATAAATGTATATTTTTCATGCAGTTCATATTATACATACCTTGTTGCATGACTGTGTTTTTGTTTATTTTTTTTTTCAAGCATCTTTCATAGAAAATATAGCCATATATTTTCATCTAGTTTTATTTGGGCCATTTAAATACCTATATTTAACATAAATAGGTATGTATGCACGTATATACAAAAATTATATTTGTATAAGTCACAAATATATATATATATATATATATATATATATATATATATATATATATATATATATATATATATATATATCTTCATCATTGTAAAGCTAGACAAAGCCAAATTTTCAAATTTTTCACTTACAACTCAATGTAAGTAACAACAAAGTAATGTTGTCCAAAATCTAAAAATAGACATTGATTGCAATCTAGTTTTTTGTGACATAAATTTTTGAACTTTCGCCGGTAAAATCTTAATTTTTTTATTTCATTTTTTATTTCATTTTGAATATTGTTAGTTGCCGATGAGATGTGAAATCTCTCTTAGGGATTTCATGTTGAAATAATCATTCAACAGTTTTGAACTTCAAAATTTATTTTATTTTATATATATATAAGCCATCCATCTACAAGCCTGTTTTGCTGTATCATAGCTCATCAGTGTAGCTAGACACATCCACATGCGTCTGGCCAGGATAGAAACTCGACCAATTTGATGTCAGTTGGAGTCGCTACCCACTAAGCTATAGGCGCATGTAATCAGGGAAGGGAAATTTTAACATGTTGTATATAAGCAGTGTATATGCACATGCCAGTCACCGAAAGAACTCAATTCATTTCTGAGCAGTAATGCATATATATATTTAGTGAGATGGATGAATTGTCTAAATTACACAAAAATGAAAATAACACTGACATCTCATTTTAACAGATATATTTACTAAAATTACACAAGAATATCTTGAAATATTAAAGAGTAAATTTATTCAATAAAATCACTATTGGCTTGAACCACGGCCTCCAGGCAACTACAGAATCTCCTGGAATTCTTCTGGAGTGATTCTTTGTTTAAGTTGGTGAACACTACCAAAATCCTTGCCTTCTGTTCATCTTTTGTTTTATAAGGAGTTTTGTTGGTCTATTCCTCAACTGTCCCCCCACTTGTGATAATTAAGGGAATTGCAGTCTGGGGAGTTTGATGTGGTCAGAGAAATTGTCTGACTACCATGAATGGATTCTCCTATTTATGTCACATGGGACAGAGTTCTCTTGCCAGATATAGGGTATTCAAGCACCCACCCTCTTGATACAGGACAACACTAACCTCTGAAGGCACTTAATGTAATCCTTCATGTTGAGTCTGAGGCTCTCACAAAAAAACTCAGGAGGTTTTTTCTTCTCAGAACAATCAGAGTGATTTTTACGAACTTCTGTACCTTTGTAATCTCATCCAACTCTTTCCGAATCCTCTGCACTGTCTTCAGATTGACACCCAAACACTCTGAAATGTTCATATTGGTGCTTCCAGCACAAATGTCAGCATGCTTTTTCCAAATTCCTGACACTGTGAATTGCATCATGGTGCTCTTTTTCTCACAGATAGTATCCAACTGACCCTACTATACTGTACAGCTAACAAAACTAAAAACAATGAATGTGCAGGCTCAAAATTAAAAATATAAATTGGCAACAATTTACTCATCACACTCTGTACTGACAATGGCACTGCTAAAAGGCAATAGTTCCTTTCCTAACCAGACAATGGAAACATTTTGCCTTTCTCTAAGGAATTTATTCAGAGTGAATATGCACCATCCCAGAATTTGAATCCTCTTTCTTGCTTTCATATTTCCTTGTTAACTATTAAACCGTTTCTTCACTTGCTATCAAATAGGGATAAGATTTTCATCTATTGTGATTAACATCCTCATTTTGGTAAATACTGTTATATAAACAAAATCAAAATCAAGTAATGTGCACAAGCATTATTAAAAATATAACATAATAGTGAAAATTTACCCCTCTCACACTATACACATGTTAATCTATATATTCCTTTCATCATCTAGAGAAAATAAGGGAATTATTTCCTCTGTGAAATGATATCAAATAGAAATCATAAGTGTCATTGTTAAAGATCAATATGTGCCTTGATTGAATGTCTTTCTTTTATTTTGTGTCTATGTTTTTATTTAAAGATAGAGTGAAAGACATTCATATCAGTCAGTGTGTCTTTATAGATTTTAACTAATAAGTACTTACATAAAATCATATATCTAATAATAATAATGTTATAGCTTTAAATAACCCAAAAGTTGAAAAATTGTAAAAAAAAAATCAAAAATCAAATCCTTTAAAATTACATTATTTTTTAAATAATTCTAAAAAGGTCTTAAAAATGAATAAGATAAAATGTTGCAACAGATTAAATAAAATATTCTACTTATCAATCCAATTTATAGTTTCCCATATTTATAAATAACTCATCATGGGGTTTGATTGAAAATTGAATTTATTTACAGAAATTATATATTTCTTAGAAGATATAACTTAATTTTCTTCAAAAAGACATATTTTTTATGTAAATTTATTTTATATTTTGCATTGTAAATGATTTGCTTACATTCTGCATATACAAAAAAACTATTAAAATCTGCTATAATTATTTGGGGAAGGTTGTGCTCAGTCTAAGAGGCAGAGCATGTATAATTACAAATAGTGTTAAATATATGAACCAGCACTGGATATTATTGATATTTTCATGCCTCAGTGATTGTTAATGAAATTTTAAATGGTGTCTTGATGATTCCTATGCATCCAGTATTTGTGTGTGTGTGTATGTATATATATATATATATATATATATAGTGATAATAATTATTGATCATTTCATTAATAATATTTTCCATAATTTCGTAATAAACAAATGAAGGAAATAAAAAATAGGAATAATCCGATTTTAATGACATAAAGACATTGTCTAAATATTCTACAGAAACCAATCTCACAATAACCAAAAACTAGACAAAATATATGCAAAACATTATAGTTGTCACCTACTGAGATAGACAAATTAAAGTCATCACTTACAACAAAAAGGAAAAAAATATTTCATGATCATCACAAAGAATAAAAAAAAATATCAAAGCTTCAACAAGCTAATGTTGTCTATGAATTCATTTCTATTCGGAGAATGCCTTTAATAATAACAATTCAAACAATACACATTGGTGACATAATCACTGTAATATCACACCAATTACCTTATCATTTATAAGATAATAACAATGAAATTGCACATGACCAACCAACAAAATGTCAAATACTTATCAATAACACAAAATAACTTGATTTTATAAACTATAAAATATGATTACAAGTATCTGAAGCAGAAGAAAAATAAACGAAATGCTTTCAAAACATAACTGCTTTGTCTTAATCATCTTAGTTAACCTTTTTTACCTTCTATCAGTATGGCAGATTCTAACCTCTAAAAAGTGCAACATATTATGTTTTCTTAGTCTCAAATTTTCCACCAACATGAAATAAAATGTCTATATTAAATCAGTTGCTATGTCTGCTGCCAAAAACATTGGTTCACTATGCCCAGAATATTATCACAAAGAGTTATACAAATGGGTAAGCATATGTTCCTGTGTTTTGTAGATTGCACAAAGGCATTCAACAAAGTACGTCACAGATCTGTCAGACCTACCCAGCGACATTGACATTTTCAGAAAAGACATTAGAATAATCTACACTGGCAGCAAACTGCCTGCATACAAACAGAAAATGAGTTCAGCAGGTCTACAAAAATAGGAAAAGCTTTTTTCCTCATTACATACCCCAGAAATTTCAACTGCCTCTTGCTGATTTTATTATGGTTTTGTTACAATACAAAATTTCTCCTCCATGCAAAGATAGCGATCCTATAAACCACTCTGACGTACAACTGATGAGCCAGACATCTTGCTCAAATGCCAAATAATGTTTTTAGTCTTCCCATCGAAGACTGTGCATCAGAGGTCTCCTCCTGGGTTAAGGCTGGCATCGATGCATTCATCCCTGCCAGGAAATTTCAGCTTAAATCCCATTCATTTCCCTGGTTCATGCCCGCTTGCATGGCCACCATTGCCCACCGGAATCACTTCTTCCGGCTTTATCGTAGCCACATGTCGGACCAAAATAGGCGCCTTTTCGCCTCAGCTCGTAATAAGTGTAAAAAGATACTTAACGAAGCTAAGATGCTGTTTGCTGCCAGGATGAAGCAGCGCATAGCATCCTCCAAGTTCGGTACCAAAGACTACTGGCGCCTCTGCAAACGCGTGCTTAGCAAGAGTAAGTCCTCAATACCCCACTAATAAACGAGTTTGAGGTCCTCACCTCCTCAGCAGACAAGGCTGAATGCTTTGCCCGTAGATTCTCGACCAATTCCACTCTGGATTTGTCTGGAATCCATACGCCCGATTTCCCATCTAGAACTGAGGCCCAATTGAATGACGTCCACATCATGCCCTCACTCTGCCTACCCAAACAAATTCTCTTCTTGGAACTTGCAGCTGACAAGAGATCATGTAGAGTCTCACACCATTGATTCAAAGATCAGCTCGGAAACACCTTGCTGAGGACAGAAGTTGATCTGGTCAATTGGGAGACAGATACTGCTGAAAGAACCAATAGATGAAGGACAGTCCATGAAAAAACATCCTCATTCGAAAACCCCAGAAGGTACGTAGAACAGATAGAAAGAAGCCAAAGAAAAGCCAGAGCTTTCCATTCCCTGAACCCTCCAACCCTACCATACAGTGGCTGAAGTTGTCTCCTCAGATCCAACATAAAACTCATTTCCCACAGAAGAAAATGTATATGAACATCTCTATACTCAGCAATGAGTTCTACCAATGATATATAAAAATATATCAAACAATAGTTCCTGCTTGAATTTATCCAAACAGTAGTGCACTTTCTGAATGAGAGATATTGTTATTTTTCACTGTCCCAGGCTTAGGTCTGCAATTATCATCTAGAAGGCATTGGATACCTACCATGTTCAGTTCAGTCAATTATTCAACAAATCCAAAATTTAATGTTTTGGGTTCATTTTGATAGCTATTTAAAATTGCCATTACCACATTGTGTCATCCACCTGAGGAATGTGTACTAAATGTACATATGAATCTCTGAGTAGATGCTGACCATTGAAGATACCACTCTTATGAATAAGTGTGTGTATATATATATGTATTTGTCAGTTAGGGCACCAAATGGTTAGCAAGCTTGTCTTGCTTGAATCATTATAATTGAGTCGTGAGTTCGATCCTCACTGGGTGTCCCTTACTTTCAGCCATATGTCATGTCTAAGCTACACTTAGAAAATCACCTTCCTCCAGGTTTTGGGTGCAGGGCTAACAACCCTGCCCCATAAAAAACAGTTTTTTACTGAAACAGCAAAAATGCTGCCCTACACACCATTGGGTGTAGTGGAAACATTTATTTATTATTTTATTTGTTAGTTAAGTGCCATTCATGATACCTGCTTTGGTGATCATGGCTCAAAAGAGACATGACTGACAGGGCAATAGATTTTCCCTCAGTAGGTTGCCATTACTTTTTGCGGTAGACTGGTTGCCAACCAAGGCTATAAAATCCAGTCTGCCCTGCTATTTGACCCATAGCTGGATGGAAATGAGATGAGTTAATATCTTTTCCAAGGGTATTTTTGTGTAAGTGAATTCACCGTATTCAAACTGAGCTTTTCAATTTGTTGTTTCGAGCCAGTATCTACTGCACCACAACACAACACACGTCCCATATATATATATATATATATATATATATATATATATAGTAATACAAATAATACAACTCAAAGGCATTTAACAACATACATAGAAATTATTAGAATTTAATATATTTTAAGACCAGCACAATTTTTCACAAATTATGCTCACTAGATACCTCGAGCAACAAAATTTAATCTCAAAATAGACCAATTACAAAGTTTCATGTAATACTGATTTTCAAAGTCAGATAGGCCAATAAATCTATAAATTTATTGCTAGATATCATATTTATACAAATACTAATCATAGATTTAAATAACAAATTCAAAATACATGCCATGTCTGTTAAGAATATGACACTTAAATATTGAAAAACAGTTAAAACAGTTTTTCTTTCATTTTTTTTAATCACTGCAAATTCAACAATGTTCACTGTTTGGAAAATAGAAACATTTTAATCATTGTAGTATTCAGACTTAAAAATTATTTCTTTCTTTATTTTAAATTACTTATTTATATATATAAAGTCTATTTTATTTATTTTATATTATTAGCGCTCGGCAATTAAAAAAATCCTGTATTTTAACTGCTTTTAAATATTAAATATTCAGTAACAATTCAATAGATTTATTAACCATCTAACTCTGTTGAAACAAGACTATATGAAACTCTAGAGTTTGTCTATGAGACAAGTCCACTGAACATAGATAGATCTATCTATCTATCTATCTATCTAGATAGATAGATAGATAGATGCTTTCAGATATAATCTTCAATGCCAAACATGGGAATAGCTCTATCTATCTATCTCGATAGATAGATAGATAGATAGATAGATAGGTGCTTTCAGATATAATCTTCAATGCCAAACATGGGAATTGGATAGATAGAGTGCTGTGCAATTTTTATCCTGTGTTAAATCAGCCACTTATTTCTTTCATCTCATTTTTCTTGTTCTACACATGCCAGAATAATCAATACATCAGTGTTTAGTTCAATTTTACTGTTAACCTAAGTAAGGAGAAAATAAGTGAGTCAGCCAATCTGTCAGCTGCTCTGTAAATGGATTCTTTTAGGGGTTGCCGCTTACAATCATATCAGTGATGCTGCCAATGTTTAAACCAATAGCAGTATTAATGGCACATACATTTACTCTGACATAGAATCTTGGTCTGATGCCATCATGTGCTGAATTCATGATTTGGCTTTCGTGAGTTCAAACCTTTACTCGGCTTCGCTGTTTGACACAAAATCTTCATTTTTTACAGCAAGACATCTATTATTTCTTTAGTTTATTTTTGCAGAAAAATTAATCTCTGTAGCATAACTTAAGATTTTCTGGGTAATTTAGTGAGATATATAACAAAAGGTATAGAAATGATAAAGTTTGACTTTAGTATCAAAATTAAATTACAACTATTGATTCATGATTGTCTTTCCTGAAGAGATAGTTAATTATATGAGTTTCTTTTCATTTCTATGTGTGGTTTTATTAGCCTTAATTAGATATCTAGAAATATGAACCAATGTAAAAGAAATGTGCCTTAAGTTTCAGAAATAGATGTAAGAAGATAGTCATCCTTTTAAAGCAAAATAAATGATAATATTTCCTTTCTTTCAACATTTTGAAAAGAAAGATTGATGAGGATGACCTAACAAGAAATTTGGGTTTCATGCCTCACCAAAATGGCTGAACAAAAATATATGGGTTGTTAATAACTAAAACTTTTTACCATTTTATTTGTTCCATTTCCTATTATACTACAGTACAACTTTATTATAAGAATATCATTGAAGTTTCTAAAATATCATCATGAAAAAGCAGGGTCACCAAGGAGGCCTGAAAATAATTTACCTCATCCCTTGTAAAATTGTATGGCTATTTCAGTGTGCAAATTTTTATTTGCATCCTATGTAACTTACAGGCCACCTACCAACTGAAAATATTTTGACTTTGATCCTGAAATCAGGGTTCAAGGAAATCTATATTTTACCCAACTTTTAATGAGCACATCATATATATATATATATATATATATATATATAGTCATCCACAGACAGATCTGTTTGGCTGTATCACTTCTCATCAGTACGGTTAAACTCTGATTGCTTTTTAACCCAGGATTGAAACCTGACCGAATTGGCGTCAATCAGTGATTCTACCTCTGGACTATGGGCATTCAGTAGAAGAAGGCAGACATTTTAGCATGTATATTATCATTATACGAGCCCAATATATATATATATATATATATATATATATAATAACGCTTCTGTTATAAGGCAATTATTAACCTATTGGGTTATCATAGAATTTGTGTTAAATTTAAGTGAGTTAAAAATAAATCAGTGTTTTACTGTATCTGCCTGTTTTTTAGGCATTATATCATATTTATAATTTTCTTTATACTGTCAATGTCAACATATGATGTCATTCATTATTGGTTTGTATTTTTTTCAACTTTGTTTCATTTGCATTTCATCACAATTTTAAGATTGTTTTTAAATGTTTAGAGTGAAAAAATTACCTTCCAGTGAAACTTGAACTCTGATAACTTTTGCCTTGAGATACTAATATTACTATGATAGCTGCTTTAATCATTTGGGTTGTTTTCGTTTTTTAAATTCATGTTCACCCTATAGATACAAGAGCTAGTCAAGATACGGGTTACTGAAGGAGGTTGTTATATGAGTGGTACATGATAAAAAGCGCAGATTATGAGATATATAGGAAAAAAATGGTTAACTGTAGACTTGAGGTTGGGACTGATCAAGAAAGCATCCTCCTGGGATTCATTTCTACAAATTAGTGATTTGGGAAGAAGCAGCTGTTTGTGTAGAACCTCTTCTTACTAATGGAATATAAAGGGAACAAGTATGGCTTGATTCAGTGTGCATGGCATGACAGGTCTTTGCTGTGAAAGTTAGAATTTGTGAAACTTAGCAATGTAGCTCATCATAACATTGTTCATGGGAATAGTGTTAGAGTATCAAGAGGCTTTCAACATTTCCTCTGTGGAATGTAGGGTGGTAAATAATTCATTACCCACATTGGCAGAAGATCAAATCTAACCATATAAACGTTTTCCTTATTTTTCCATGATCACTCAGTGATATCATAATTAATATTATTAGGTTTATATGCGCTCATAATAATAGTGAAATTTAATGTGCTATCTTGTTGATTTGACATCAAATTATCATAGTTTATCAGCTATTCCAAAATGAATAAAGTTCTTTTGAGGTATCACATGATTATAAAAGAAGATTCTTGTAAAATCCTCAATATAATTTTTATATCCATAGATCATAAAATAATGTATGTTACATCTCATTAATACTAAGAAAAACAACTTATTTCATTCTTCTATTATCACAGCAATAGTCATTTTTATAGGTTTTTTTTAATAGTTTTTTTTTTTTTATAACAATGTTCTGTCCGGTATCTTTTTTTTTATTTTCTTTACTAATATTTTATACCTTTATTAGCCTTTATCAAAGACTAATAAAAATAATTATATGCCTAACCAATTTGCAGAATAGTGAACATTCTTTATCTTAGAATTTCAGTCAACAACCTGCAAAGTTTTGTTGATAGCAGCAATTTTAAGAAAGATATTTTTTTTTATCTATAAATTTTTTATTGCTTTATTTTTCAGTTTTAAGAGCCTTCTTCACATGCAATTTAGCATTGTGGTATTCTTCCACTAGACTTGTTTTCCACTTTAATTTTGTTTGATAATTTAAGTAGATGCATTTATTTAGATAGTTGTAACATGAAAAAAAATACATTCTCATCTTTTATACATTGTAAATATAGACTATGATTAAAACCTGAATGAAAAATAATAGTTAAATGTGAAGAAAGTGAAATTCACACACACACACACACACACACACTATATATATATATATATATATATATATATATTGTGTATGTATGTATGTATGTGAAATGTGTCCAACTTTCTCAAAACTTCCACAGTAGCTGTCAAGCTTGTCAAATACGGTGAAAGTCAAGTTCTTCGTTTTGAGCAGTTTCTGCCAAAATTTCTTAAAGCTGACAATGAACCATTTTAATAAAACTGAATGCCAACCTTCTCTTTTATCTTTTTTTTTGTCTTTCTTCCTCTTTCACTCCTCACTGTCTGACAGAACTTTTCAGTTTTTGTTTAATATTTTATTCACAATGGTCAGCATTTTGATAATGAGTTCATTGATAATTGTTGATAAAGAAAAAAGTTACTTGCTTTATCAATTAAAACACTTGGTTTTGGTGTTTACTTGAAAGAATCAGGTTATAACATTGTAAAAACACAAGTTTTTTTATTTGAGTTAATATTTTTATAGATGAGTTCTTGAAATAAATAAGTATTGTGTACTTAAATATTTACTATAATACACAGTGCGACAGAAATATTTCCCATATATACTTCTTAGATAAGACATTAGTGAACAAGGGTGTCTTCATCTAATGTCTTATCATTATGTGGAAGGTATTTCTGCCACACCTTGCATATACAGACATTTTAGAATTGTCGTTTTCTTTTCATGAGTCGGGGTTTGAGCAAACTGGCCTTGTTCAAACTGCATATTTGGCAAGATTATATGCTTTGTTCCAGAAATGACAACTTTGGTCTGCTCAGCAGAGTTGCAATATAAACCACATTTTTATAGTCAATCATTATTATGTATGTGCATACATATACACACGCAAATTTTTATTCAGAAGTCAGTTACACAAACTTGGTTTCAATTTTTTGGTATATTCAGGCATTTTATATCAACTGATTCCCTAACATTGTATTTTGTTTTTATTTATTTCAAACTCAAAACAGAAATTTTCAGAATGCACAACTGAAAGTTTAAAATAACTGAAATTTCAAAATAATAGAGGAGTTTGTCAAGAATTCTAAACACTTTCATCTGGGTTTGTATGATTCTAAAATATATTTTCTGATATGTTTACATCTGGACATTGGATCTTTCTTTTAGTAACCTTTCTTGTTCTGGAAATAATGTGGCTAAATTCTCTTTTTGGAACAATCTGCGGCCATCACAACTGTTGTAAGGTTTGACCCTTTTTAATATGCTCCATGTTATATCAGGGTCTTTTTCGTTATTTTCTTTTAATTTCCACACATGATGAGCTAGTTTGGTACAATTTTTAAGGCTTCCTAACTCAAATGTAGATTTGTGATTGTACTAACAATTTTTAAAATTTCCTTCAGTACATCCTAGGTATATTTTTCTCTGTCCATCTGTATCCTGTACTTCTGCTTTGAATATATATATATATATATATATATATATATATATATATATAGGAATAATACAAATAATATTTAGCACTTATCTTATTGATGTTATGTTTAACACCTTGACTCCAGATTTTCAGAGACAAACTTTTTGTTAATTGTTCAGTCCACTCTTCAGAAGGTTTGATTTTGTCATTTTTCATTGTCTTTAAACTAAGTTTGATGTACGTATAATTTTTCATTTTTCTGAATTTTTACATTGTTGGATCTTGGAAAGAATTTTTATCTGATACTATTTCTTTTTACTAGAAATGTTATTTTTAGTGGGTACGCGTAATTGAATTGCTTTCCCAGTTTTTATGTTTTTGATGAAATTAATAACAACTGGCCTAGATTAAGAAGTCTTACTAAAGAAAATCCTGTTCACTAGGGACTGATGCACTCTGCTTCTCTGTTCCTGAGCATTATGGTTGGGTATGTATTTATTTTCTTAAGTTTGAAGAATAGGTAGCCAAGGTGACTTAAGAGTCACATCTAGATAATTGGAAATATACTGTATCAGAGCAGAGTGAGTTACCTGACATAAGGATAATTGTGACTGGACTCTATCTTCAAGATTATGCCTTGCTTTTATTAAATTTTGATTTCAATTTGAGTTTTGTTTAACGGCATATCAACCTATGTGGGTTATTTAATGCCAAAAAGGTAGAATTTAAAGATATATTTTTTAATATTCGGTTATAGTAAGAAAGTTGATTTAGTCAGATTTTGACGAAAAAAATTTATTTTTTATTTTATTTTAGAAAACTGAAGATGTTTTCTAGTTTCGTATTCAAAAATGTATTGCTGGTAATAATTTTTTCCTTCAAAAATGTGTAATGGTAATAACTTTTTTCTTAAAAAAAAAGTATTGTTGGAAATATTTTTCATTCAAAAGTATATTTTTCTATAAAAATCTATTTTTATATATATATATATATATATTATATTTCTATAAAAGTATTTTTATACTTTCGTGGTGTTTTGACCCCAGTTTGGGGTTAGCTATTTACCCATAGCTGGGACCCTAACAGGTGCTACCACTCAGGGTCAGGGTGGACCTGAGAACAACAGCAATTAAGAGGTGGTTCCATGCTCCTCACAATCTCTCAATCAGGGGCCTTGCTGCTGGATGCAGTTTACCGTCATACCCAGGACCACTTTTATTAAAACCTGGTAATGTATCATACATATTTGGCTGTGATACATGTGCCTTTTATACCCTTATCTGAGAGTGTGCCATGACAGGTATATTAGGCTTTGTATATTTGTATCCCAGCATAACTTTTTAGGCATGCTGCTCTCACACTCAATAATCCAATTTTGTGCAAACGTCTCATAGACCTTCAAGCAATTTCTGTTGACACGTTCTTCTTTTATCAGTTGTAGTTGTGAGTTGCTTATGTCAATAGAGATTTAAATATATCTACATTTTTCAATCTATTTGTAGATAAGTATTGATATAGATATACATATACAAGATTTATTGTCTGCAAAAATTGATTATGAGTGAACAGTTATCAATCATTGTCAAAAGGCTCGACTGGATAATGGTAATGCATTCAGGTTCAAATCCAGCTTTTGTTTGTTTATTTTTTATGTTTTTTACGATAACTTTCATTCCATAAAAATAAAAATCAAGTTGACATGCAAGAATTATAATTACACAAAGATTTATGAGAATTGGTTAAAAGGTTTCCAAAACTCATTGTACAAAATTAGTTGCTGGTTATATATATATATATATATATATATATGTATGCCCAAAGATGGGTCAATAATTCTGTTCTGACATGTAGTCATGAGCTGAATTTTGATAAGACATTTCCATTGTATAATTTTCATTTTATGGGATTAATGTTAACTACTGAATTAAGTGCATTGACAAGGAAAATGATATTGAAAAATAAATATTCGTTAAGTGAATTAAAATAAAATAATGTGGGGTATATATATATATATATATATATATATATATATATATATATATATATATATCACAATGAAAAATTCCATAACACCTTATGATTGTAGGTGTATCACATCTACTGCACCCACAGCAGCAGTGGAGTTTCCTTGGCAAAACCACCCAACCTTCTTCAGGCTGGTTTGAGTGCAGAGTTTTACTTTCTTCTTCTATTTGTCCATAGCTGGAGGGAAGAGATGGATTCATCCCTTTCCTCCATCTCTTCTCAAGCATGTAAGTGAATATAATATAATTAAGTGTATATATATATATATATATATATATACTACCAGCTATAATTATTAGGGCACTCCAGTGTTTTAAAAAATGATGTATTTCATACTATTGTTTAGTATTTATTGCCAAGCAAATAATTGTAAATGAAAATAGAAGGGTTCTGTTGTTAAAACAGCACAATAGCATGTGCATCTAATGAATTTATAAATATTTAATAATTACCTATATTACAGTTTCATCAATGAAAGAATGAAGAAAATTTAGTGTGATTCAGACAAGTTCATCTTTGCTTCCTTGCTTTGTAAAATTTTGCTAAGTAATAATAACAAAAGAACCATTCTATTTTCATTTAGAAGTAGAATTATCCACTTGGCAATAAATACTAAAAATAGTAGGAAATACATAATTTCTTTGAAAATTCTGGGGTGGCCTAATAATTATAGGGTGTATGTATATATATATATATATATATATATATATATATATATATCTAGAGAGAGAGAGACAGACAGACAGACAGACAGACAGAGAGAGCCCTTGATAATGGTTAAAAGAATAGCTGAAAGCACCTGGATATGCAGAACCTTTGGACTGTTTTTACATACTTTATGTCCAGAAAAGAAAATACTTGGACAAACACAAGAAAAATCTAATTAAAAAGCTAAATCATCACAATACCTTATCAGTTGTCATTAATGAAAATTGTATAGAAGAGGAATTGCTGCTCAAATACACAATATCTTTTTAAGCATTTCACCCAAGCAAGGTCGGGCTGCCATTAGAGCACAACGGGTTACAGTAAAAGAAAAGATTGGGTATAGTGGGTATTGAGGAAAGGATAAAAGATGAACAGGATTGAAGATAGAAGATATCAATTGATCTTGCATTTAAATTTTTGGAGATTTTATCTATCAGGGAAGTGTTTGTGTAAATGATTGGCAGACCATAGATTAGGAGAGACAGCCAAAAGACAAATATTAGCAAGAGCTACAATATATAGGGAATGACCTGAAGGGACACAGCAGATAGAAAAAAAAAACTCCAGTTTTAATTTGTGGTATATAAAAACAAAAATCCGATATTAGTTAAAGGTTTCTACCTGTAACCTGCTGTCTCAAAAATAGGACAGTGGACATTAATGAGTTTGAGTTTAGAAAGGTCTGAATTTTGTTAGTTGACCTTTTATTCTAAAATCAAACATAGGTATGAATGTAAATAGCGTATATATATATATATATATATATATATATATATATATCAGTATATCTTCTTCAAGTAGGCATCTACACTGACAACATCATTGTTTACTCACGCCTTGATAAAAATTTCACTGAGGCTGACAAAGTGAACCTCACTGCTGAGCTTGAAAAAGACCTCCAATCTGTGGTGGACTGGAGTAAGAAATGGCTAATAAATTTTAATGTTTCCAAAAGTAAGCTGCTATTTGTTAACCATCAGAGACAATTGTTCCTACCTCCCATTTGCATGAATCAGGCTAGTCTCCCTGAAAGCAAAACACTGTGCCTCCTCAGTTTAACTCTCTCAGCCGACCTCAAGTAGAATGACTACATTGAATCCATAGCTAAATTTGCTAATAGGAAGGTTGGTTCTCTGTGTAGGGCCAGGAAGTTTTTCCTGTCTGAATCCATCTTGCACATATATAAATCTACTATCTGCCGTTGTATTGAATACTGCTACCATATCTGGTCTGGTGCCCCTGCTATTCACCTCTGGGTTCTTGACAAAATTCAATGACGAATCTGTAATGAGATCAATCCTGACTTGGTAGCTCAACTGCAGTCACTTTTTCACCAGCTTAATGTGGCTTCCCTATGTCTCTTCTACAAATACTTTCATGGCTTCTGACCTGACGAGCTTAGCTCCCTGTTACTCCCTCTGCATGAATTTACTTGAGATACTAGACTAGTAACTAGGTCCCAGTGAAACCAATAAAATGAATCCTCAACTTCTACTCCCTCAGCTTCTTTTCTCACACTTCCCGCCTGTGGAATTCCCTTTCCTATACTTACTTCCCCAACAGCTAGAATCTCCAAGAATTTAAATCTAAGGTCAGTTGCCATCTTCTGTCTCTCTGACTCACATGCTTTCCCTCATGTTCTTTCCTCCATCCACTCTACTCTTATCACACCAGTATTTTCATCCTTCTCTTACACGCTTCCTGACACCCGCTATAACTTGTCCTTCTTTCTCATCACTTTCCTCCTATGTAACCAACTGCACACCAGTGGCAGTAAAACTGCCTTGCTTGGGGTGAAATGATATATATATATATATGTATATATATATATATATATATATTAATCAGACCCGATAAAAATATCAACAATTACTGCAATCTCTTGTCATCTTTTAACGATAGCATTACCAAGCTTATCAGATTATACGAAAGGATCCTACACAATATAAATAGACAAAACTTGTCTATATTATTCAACGAAACCTGTATTAATGAAAAAATGCTGCCAAAATATACACAATATATATGTATATCGTGTATATTTTGGCTTCACACATCGGATCGTCAGGGCTAGACTCTGACGATCTATTGTGTGAAACTGCGGTCGGTGTTGGCTCGTTTTTAGATTTAGTGTACTGCATTTTTTGCTCTACTTTCATACTTTCGTACTTCTGTATAGAGCACTTTACTGTTAAGGTTTTCATCTTGGGTTTTTTTTTCTTTCAAACAAGCTCTTGACACATTGTTCTTGTGCTTGGTTTGTTTCTTTTTTTCTTCCCCTTTATTTAACCTACGAGGTAGTCCTCGTTGGGTTATTGATGATTTAAGTTTCTGATAGGTTAGCATTGATTTTTTTAACATTAGTCCATAATAATTAGTGCTGCTTTATTGTAATTACGTATATTAATATATATATATATATATATATATCCAATGAATAAGGAACAAAGAAAATATTAAGTGCTCAATATAAAAATAGAGCTATGAATATTTATTATAAATTATAATTTTTATTATTTATTATAAATTATAGTTTAGAATATGTACAAATTATCATCTACTATGTACAATCTATTTATCAGGTGTTAATAGAACAGTGCTCAATGCAATATAACAGAGCAAAAAGTATATATTATGATTTTTAATTATTTTTTATTTCTTCTATTTTCTGTTATTTTATTTTAATTCTTAATAATATTTTAGTTTTCAATTCTTTTTATTCTAGGAAAGAAATATTTATTTGAATGCTTTGCCCCTAGTGACATTGCCTTCAACTTGTGATAATCAGATTTTTTAAAAAAATACTATTTTTTTTTATTCTCCCACAATTTTAGTTTTTTATTTCATTTTTGGATTTTGATATAAACCGAACTAAATTATACGTTTAATCATAAAAATATTGGCATGCTTGATTTGCAATTTAGAATGATGTAAACTTAAGGAATTCTGATAATTAAAATAATAATTCAAATAAAAAAAAGATCAGTTCATGATATATACCTAATGACTGCATAATGTGTGAAACTCCAAGTTGTGCTTAAAACATAGAATTATATATATATATATATATATATATATATATATATATATATATATATACACTCTTTGGTGCAGTTTATATTTCCTGTTCAGATTTATCAATAAAGCAATATTTTTAGCATCAGATTTGGGTTTTATTTACATATGACTGAAATACTTGTCTAAGTTATTATCTTCTTGATTTTTGTCTGAAATCGAATTTTTATCAGACAACCTACACTTGAATGTTTAAGAACACATCTCTGCATTTTAAGTTCATGTTAATATTTAATAATTACTTAACTATTTTAATATTTAATGAAGTTATAGTTTAGTCTATATTATGTACAAATTAAATGGTTTACTCATGTTAGGTTTATTAAAAATGAAATTTAAGTCATATTACTTAAGTTGTCTTTTTTGAAAATAGTTTTTTTTTAATATATATATATATATTAATGTGGAGAAGTTTGGCATCTAACTGAGATAAGTTATGCCGACTTCTAAGTTTTATGAAGGCGTTATTGTGATGTCTTCTCTCCTTGGAGTTTTTTCTTTGTTATTTTATTTTATCCATACCTACCCTATACTTGTGTGTGTGTGTGTGTGTGCATATATATTTTTATAAATTCAGATAAAATTTTGAGGATAAATAGCCATTTTGAACATGTCATTTCAAGATATGCATTGTCAACCCGTTTAAACAAAGAATGAGGAAAAATTCTAATGCCATTTTATCCATTTTCTTAAGTCGATAAATATTTCTTTATTAACCTTAATTTAGCTCAGTTGATCAATGTTCAAAACCAGTTAACTACCCCATTTTTCAATTTTATTTTGTAATTAATATCATCATGAATAGTCACAATAAATATTTTTGTCTATTTATGGTGGTAATGAAGTTTTGTACCACCAATCATATTTTCATATATATATATATATATATATATATATCAGTCAAGTGCCATACGTGAAACATGCTTGGGCGATCATGTCTTGAAAGAGACATGACTGACTGGGCAGAAGATTATCCTGCAGTAGGTTGCCATTGCTTTCTGCGGTAGAATGGTTGCCAGCCAAGGCTATAGAACCTAATCTGTCCTGTTATTTAACCCATAACTGGAAGGAAGAGATGGATTAATACCTTTCCCAAGAGTATTTGCGCATAAGTGAATGCAATGAATTCAACTGGAATTTGAACTCAGCTCCCCAATTTCTCATTATGAGCCAATATCCACTGCACCACAATGCACATCCCCATATATATATATATATATATATATATATATATATATATATACACGCTGTTTATTTATCATTGTCTTTCCTCTATCATAATAGATAGGTCTTTTTATCCATTTCACACTCCTCCCTCATCTTTTGAGTAAGAGTAGAGGTTTATCATATCTTTTCTGTTTAGGATTGGTTTTCAAATTCATAATAAAGCCTTCTCCTTCTCTTTCATTTCTGGGGAAATCCTTTTATCTTGGTGGCATTATCACCTTCTTGGTGGTCAAGGTTCTTAATGTGTAAAGCCCTAACTTAAATGTCTCCAGCATGAACATCATTGTAATATTTTGAGATAAGAATTATATCTATTATTTTGTAAAAATGAAATGTCCATTTCTAATATTGCACATGCAGTAAGTTTCTTATCTTTTTTAAATGCTCTGTACCTTGGCTTTGATTACAACTCTTGCTCTAGGTTTGATTATATTTGGTAAGTTAGTTTGCTTGAGGCCAGATTCCATTTTATTATGTTGATGTTTGTGAGAATTTAGAAAATGCAAGTTTTACTGAAATTGTCATCATCATTATTATGAATTTGTTTTGTTTTATTTCTGTGGTACTAAGTTCTTTCTTGCTCCTGTCTTTTAAGACTAACAGGGATACCCAGTGTTGCCTGGGGAGAAAATATTTTCAAATAACATAGGAAAAATGTTTTTTATATATTTTTCCTTCCATCAAAAATGAAATATATAGCATTTTAACATAAAAAGAGTTGCTGATAGTGAAAAAATATTTTGAAGCACAAAATAGATGATGTAGTCTTTTAGTATGAAAGAATGTTTTTTTCTTTTTTTCAAGAAAGGTTCACCATGTACAAGGCCCAAGTCCTCTTCAGGTATGGGTAGCTTATACAGGTAGGAGGAAGGTAATGGTTAACTTTATACTTCAACAAGTTAAGATTGTAGTGATTGAAGAAACGTTGTCTTAGGAAAGTCTGTTCCACAGATCAGTAGTTTTTGAGAAGGAGCTGTTCAAGTGAAATTTACTTCTCACCAATGAAATAAAGAGAGAATATGTGTAGTTTGCTGTAATAGGAATGGCATGGCAGATTCCAGCTGCAAAGATTAGATCTGGCAGAATCAAGGGAGTAGTTTGTCCAAGCACTTTCCATGGAAGTAGCGATAGAGTAGTGAGATGCTTGTTATTTCCTGCCTATGAGAGAGAGGTTGGAGGGTGGAAAGTTATTCATCACCCGCAAGGACTCTGACACTTAGCCCAAATGTGACAATACTACTCTATTTTAAAGAAGTGCATGTCGTTTGAGTCTTCATGTCAGAAGTGTATGTCGTTTGAGTCTCCATGCCAGAAGTGTATGTCGTTTGAGTCTCCATGCCAGAAGTGTGTGCCGTTTGAGTCTCCATACTAGAAGTGTATGTCTTTTGAGTCTTCATGCTAGAAGTGTATGTCTTTTGAGTCTTCATGCTAGAAGTGTGTGTCTTTTGAGTCTCCATACTAAAAGTGTATGTCTTTTGAGTCTCCATACTAAAAGTGTATGTCTTTTGAGTCTCCATACTAAAAGTGTATGTCTTTTGAGTCTCCATACTAAAAGTGTATGTCTTTTGAGTCTCCATACTAAAAGTGTATGTTTTTTGAGTCTCCATGCCAAAAAAGAATGCAGGAAGCCATGTCCTTTGGGTGTAATCATGATATGGATGTATAAAGAGAAACCTTTAACATTAGTATAGATTCAGTCAGTTAAGTGCCATATAGGATACAGACTTAGAGAATCGTGTCTCGAAAGAGACATTACTGACTGAGTAAAAGATTTTCTCATCGTAGATTGCAATTACTTTAGACTAGTTACCAACCCAGGCTGTAGAACCCAATCCTATTATTTAACCCATAGTTGGAGAGAGAAGCAGTAGATTAATACCTTTTCTTAGAGTATTTGTGCATAAGTGAATGCAATGAATTCAGCTTAGAATTCGAACTCGGTTCTCTGATTTCTCATTCCAAGTTGATAACCACTGCATCTCAACGCACATCCTAGTATAGATTATCACATTATAAAACTTTCTGCCACAATGTGTCAGGGTGGAGAGAAAGGCAAAGGTATTGATAAAATCTTTTAGAATTTTTCTTTTTTTAATATTTTGCTGGAAGCAGTTGATAAATAATTCTTACTACAACAATTTTATAATTAGTTTTTTCAATCACGGGGACAATTGTGTGTGATTGTACTTTCATTTTAATCCATGCGTCTATACTTGTGTGTTTATTTAACAAAAGCTTCTACTTGCATGTAACTTGTTAATATTTCTGTGTCCACAGGTAAATGTATGCTTGCATGTATATGTGTGTGCGTGTATGTTGCCAAATGTAAGTATGTATGTACGTATGCATGTATATCTTTATGTATGAGCATTTACGTATGTTTTAAAAATGTATAAACATTCATATATGTATCTGTAAGTGAGTATGTTTTTTTTTGTTTTTGTTAATATTGGATTTATGTATGAGTATACATATCTATGTATGTATGTATATATGTATGTAAGCATGTAGGCTTTTGCCTTTTATGTCTATCTGTTTGCATCAGTGGTAGTTATCATGATAAAGGTTTTTCATTGAACGTAAGATCGTAATGCAACGTATTTCTCTTAATTCTATTCATCCTTTATATATGTACATAACAAAGAACAAATGGAATTATTCATAATATCCTGTTTTTATATCAGATATAGAAAATATAAAAAGGTATTTTTCTTTCTTGATTTTATTCATATATATATATATATATATATATATATATATATATATATATACTTTTTTTTTTTTTTCAAAGTTCTATAATGAATTCTGTGGGAATGTTATCTTTACTATTTTCCAGAAATGTCTTTTTTCTTCTTTTGATTTTCTTATTCTTTTAAAAAAATGAAAAGGTAAGAATGTTTCTCAAGGTAGATTTTCTCATATTCTTGTCATATTTCAATTGATTCTTATTGTAACATAAGTATTTTTAGTGTTATTCATCATTTCAATTTTGCTAGATTTTCTAAGGCCAATGACTTGAAGCTCTTCATTCATGAGAAAGCTTAAATGATGCTATTTGGATTTTGTTCAGGATTGCTTCATCAGTCATTGAATCAATCTTAAGCAGGTTTTGATAGCATTTTGTGCTTTCACAATTTTTGATTATATATTTTACTTCACTATTAGTTTGTAGGTTTGATGAAATGAAATTAGTACTCTAAAAGTTTATAAATATATGCAGCAATAAGATTTTTATAGAGCAGAAAAATTTTACACCTTACATTTAAAATGAATCTTTCAAAAGATTATTTTAGTATAAGTGACAAATTATTTTCATGTTAAACTTTTTAAATCTTGTCTCATTTTAGTTAAACTGGCACATACTAAAAAATTGTATCAATTTAAGAAATTTGTTTGATGTTTAGCCTGAGATATTTTCTGTGTTTATATCATCAATTTTAAATTATTTCTGACAAATGTAATGTAAGGAAGTTTTGTGATAAATAGAATGTATTCATTAGTTAAACAAAACATACTCCGACAAAAATCATTTCAATAACATTTACTTATTTCAAATCTATATTACACCAGACAGCTTTTATGCTTGCATTTGGAGAAATTAAAAATAATCTTGAACTAAAATAAAGAATATTGTTCATCAAATATCAAGGTTTGAATGCTTTATCAAATTGGGTTTATCTTGTTAAAACTTTTATTTATTACTTATTAACATGTGATAATTAATTTTTTCATTAATGTTTGCTACAGTTTTCATTTGATAATATGAAATCAGTATTTTCTTCTTGTTGTTGTTATTTTTTTTTCAGACTTAATCATGACATTTTTTATTTATGCTTGTGACTCTATTGATTATTACTGTTTTTGTTTGTTTATTTTTTGTTTTAATTTGTTTTAACAATATGTGACTGGATTTTTGTTGACATCTGACAATATTTCTTACTAACATTTTTTTTTTTGCCTTTCTCCTTGAACAAAGATTTACCTCCCCTTAATTCCTTTGTACTGATTTCCCGACCTGCACCTTGCTGTGCCTCTCTTTCCACCCATCAGTAGTTTTAATTTGTTTCTCTAACCCTTGTTTTTCAGTCAACAATAATCAACACCACCTAATCCTAAATACAGCAGATGAAGAAAAACGTTTGGAATTAATATAGTTTAACATCTGTTCAAAGAAAATGAAAAAATTTAAATTCTTGAACAAAAAATATTTTGTTTAAAGATAAAAATAAAGATTTTTCTAAATTTAAGAAAATATTTTAAAATAAAAAATTTAGAAAATTATAGTCAAGGCATGTCCAAATTAAAATGGATAAAATTAAATCATTTTTATTCGTTTGTAAAAAAAAATAAAAAGATAAAAATTAAAAGCGAAAAACATTGATTAAAGAAACTCATAAAACCCTAATCAAATAAGTCACAGTTTGGTGTTGGCAATTCTTGTTATCAACAATTTTACCCTTTTTTGGACTGCTACTGTTTATATTGCTCTTCTATGTTACAATCAGGACCTGCCCAATTCAACCTTTTCCAACCCCCCATCCTTTAAAATCTACTTCATCAAATGTCTCTATCCACTAGACTACTAACTCTCCAATATCCTTGCTCCCTTTCCCAAAAGAAAAACAAACCCCAAATCAACCAACAACCCTTCCTGCCCGACTAAAAACTCTCTGAATCCAACTCACACACTTCCTGATACTGCCTTGTCGGATAAGACAGTTTTCAGCTCAGACAGACGATGCTAACTTTATTATTGCTTATGTTCCTCCCCCAGATTTGCCCAAGATGCTGCACATGCCCAATCGCCTCTACTGGGCTCTCGGACATCAGCAGTCTTTGGTCTGCAACGTCGATGCCAACCCTCCCGTGGTCGATACGTTCTGGACCAAGAATGGTCACAAACTACACTTTACCTCCAACCGACTGCGCCTGCTGGCCAACGGGACAGTGGTCGTGTCCCATGTAGAGAACACGGATGCGGGCAGCTACAGCTGTCGGCCTGTCAGCTCACTAGGCAGTGGTCCTTCCTCGCCGCTTGTTCAGATTATTGTCAGAGGTGGGTATTCACAGATTGGTAGCCTCTCCCTTCACTAAAAGCAAAATATCCCTAACAGAAAACTCTACTCTGCTGCTCTCTCTCTCTTTTTCTAACTCTCTCTCTTTCTCTCTCTCTCTCTCTCTGCATCCAGTCTGGAGTATATGCACCCCCCTATGGGGTATATATGTCCAGAACAAGAAGAAAGGAAGTTGAAGAATAAAACTAAGTGAGGTCTAAAACGTTGAAGCAACCCCAAAGCAAAAGTTCTAAACTGGCATATAACTGGCTGTAAAAAACTTTGTTCACTTGAGAGCAATTTCAGCTCATAGGTCAGAAGCATACCACAAAACTTTGAAAACTGTAAAGAAAAGACATATATCAGTAAGTTTATATTCAAATATAGCACTTCTTGGTAGAATGAAAATACACATACTTCAAGAATAATAAAAAAAAATTTTTTTAAAGAATTTTATATCACATCATGATTTTAGTATGACATTTTTTATTCCAGTGTCACCTTTCAATTAAGAGAATGGTTTAAATAAAGTATTTTAAGAGATAGTCTTTGAACTATGAAGCAATAGTTCAGCAACACTATACAGGCATATTACTATGAATAATTTATTTCACCACATATATGTGTGATATATAATTATCATGGTATAATTTTGTTATCTTTATGCATATATATATATATATATATATATATATATATATATATATATATCCTTAGATTTTTGTTATATATATATATATATATATATATATATATACACACACACATAAAGATATCACACATATATGTAGTGAAATAAATTACATAAAGGGATAAATATGTATAGATGCATTCTCATGTCTATAAAAATGCAAAATTGTAATTCAATAGTTTATAATTGATCATATTTATAGCATGCTTTATAAAACTCCTTTCGATGCAATATTTCCAGTTTATTCAATTATCACTGTCTAGATAGATTTTGAAGAATTAATTCTTGCTTATAAAATGATTATTTGCATGTAGTTTGAAACAACATTTACCTTTCTTTAACTGTAAGTCACAATTTATCAGTTAATTACCTAATTTCCCAGTTATTCTGCTTAGAGCAACAATCAACCGAGGTTATTTGAAATAATGTATGTTTTTCAGTGAATACAAATCAGTAATACAAAGTTGAACATGTTTGCCAAGCAAAATTAGAAGCAGACTTCAGTCTGAATCAAGTTGAAACAGAAGTCTTTGTTTTAAACAAAAGTCTCTTAAAACATACAATTGTACACCATTTATTTTTTGTTGTTGTATCTTGTTAATGTATTTCTATTGTTTTTGCTTTGGTGCTTCTGAATGAAAAAGCTTTAAAACTACTCTCCGAAGCTCTCTTCAAAAGATTTCTTTAATGATATTAGATACTTTCTACTCTCCTGTTTATTTCTTTTAAGTGCAATAATTTGGATCTGGTCAAATTACAATCATTTTATTCATTTATTTTTATTGCTATATTATTTTTAAGACTTGTTCAAAAAACAAAAGAGCTCCAAAGCTCACTTTCTTTGGAACATAATTGTAAATATCATCTATAATTGGGCAAGTTGTTATCAACTAAAAATCACTTTGTGTTTATGACAACAGATATATAAAAGATTGTAAATATCCTCTATAACTGGGCAAAGGATGGGCATTGTGGTATAGTGGATATTGCCTCAGAACAACAGATCGGGGTGCCGAGTTCGAATTCTAGTTAAAACAAATACTCTTGGGAAAGGTGTTAATTTGTCTCTTCACTCCAGTTATGGGTTAAATAACAGGACAGATTGGGTTCTATAGCCTTGGCTGACAAGTAGTCTACCACAGAAAACCTACTGCGGGATAATTTCCTGCCCAGTCAGTCATGTCTCTTTTGAGACATGATCACCCAAAGCATGTATCACATATAGCACTTAACTGACTGACTGTTATCAATTAAAAATCACTTTATATACAGATATATAAAAAATATTAAAGTTGTAAACATGCATAGTTGTATACAGACTTATATATACAAAGCATTGTATTGCAATAATTACTGTCATCACTCTTAATGAATATATCAGTTACTTGCTACTATGGGTTTATTTATAAATCACTCAGTTAAGTGCCATACATAATACACGCTTGGGCGATCACGTCTAGATAGAGACATGACTGACTGGGTAGAAGATTATCCCGCAGTAGGTTACCATTGTTTTCTGCAGTAGACTGATTGCTAGTCAAGGCTTTAAAACCCAATCTGTCCTGTTATTTAACCCATAACTGGAGGAAAGAGATAGATTAATACGTTTCCCAAAGGTATTTGCACTAAAGTGAATGCAAAGAATTTAACTGGAATTCGAACTCGGCTCCCCGATTTCTCGTTTCGATCCGATATCCACTGCACCACAATGCACATCCATGACCTAAATTATTTATAAAGGTCAGCTAAAAGGTTCTTTGGTTGACCAAGATATAAATGTAAGTAATTGGTAGACAAAAAGATATGCAAATGCGGTCAGTCAGCTGTTGTATTCTGGTTCAAAAAGAAGATATATAATGATAATAATAATAAAAGTTTAGACATATGTAATGAATGACACTGACAAAAATATCTTCTAGAGTTAGTACAGAATTTGTACAAACAGTTTGCATATGTTTACTACCTCACTTTGCCCCAGCTCTCAGCAAATAACCTGGTCAGAGATTGTGATAAATTGAAAGAAAATAAATATCCTATTCAGTGCAACAAATTTGCATGTCAGTTACTGAACTTAACCATTTGAGTTTGTCTCCTACGAGTTAGATTCACAGCAACAACAATATAATAAAAAAAACTCTTTCAATATAATATGCTCATTAACAATTGAAAAAGAATCTTCCTTTATCTCAGGTCATGGGTAAAAGTCTTGGGAAAAGATTATAACAAATGGTAAATCAGGAAAACTAGAAATGGTAATGTTAGTCTTGCTTCTGGTTTTGTTGTAATTTCTCCTCATACAGCAATGTCATGGATACGCATCTTATTGTTTGGAACATTAATATTCTGACTATGAGACCGAGGTTTGATTCTCGCCATGGTCAAGGAAATGATTTCCTGATAATGTCAACCTGGAGAGAGTACCAATCATAAATACTCAAAGACTGTACAATTGGCTTACCCAAGCTCTGTGACTGGAATTGAATTATTTGGAAACTATTGGTGATTGTGCTAGCAACAAGTCGCAAGTCTTTCTGACCAAAAGTTTGAGTGTAATGAACTTGTTCAGCTGTTGATCACACCAGATTATGCACTCTCTCCCAGAAACCATAACTAAGGTCAGCATAGTTGCTGTATAGACCACAGGTTAGCTTTGTGGGTTCTAAAGAAATAAACATTTGCTTCATAGACATTGTCACCATCATTGTTCTTTTATCATTTAAAGAGATACTTTGAATGTGTACTAGCAAGTGAGTCAAGCATTTAATTGGAAGTTTAGCAATTCTGAAACAGATATGATCATCACTGGAGGTTTTATTTATTGACAAACAACTTCTGAAGTCTTTTATAGTAATACAGTTATTAACATACTCCCATCCGCTAGTATTTTTAAAATCAGAAATTGCTTCTTGATTACAGATAAGTACACATAACTAAATTAATGTTCTTTGTAAAATAGCATCTACTTAACTAGAATCAAGAAGCAAGTTTTAGGGAAATGAAAACAAAAAGGACAGTTATACTTAGAATCAGAAAGAAGCAATTGAAATTTCTGAGGAACATAATGAGGAAGGAGGGTTTAGAAAATTGAACACTAACAGGACATTGAATTCAAAAGAGGAAAGCAACAAACTAACAAGCTTGTATAATTGATTGGCAGAATAAAGATTAAGTAAGATAGCAAAAAGACAAACTTTACTAAGAGCCACAAAAACTGGAAGTTGTGGAGAGTCATAATCACCCACATCCCGATAAGGCTATGGCACATAGAAAAAGGAAACTTAGCTAGCATTAGGCGTATAAATAATCCAAAAATAAGCAAACTACAATCATTATAGATTCAATATGTTTGATGAAGAAAGACTTTTTTCTCACAAACATCTTTCTCAAGAACTACCCTTTATTTTTGTGAGTAGAATATCATTCTGTCTTGAGTTTCCATTCACGGTGTCATACCATTTGTATAAACAGTCGTCTGACTTGATTGTGCTGATGGCCTATACAACATTCCAAATGAATCTTCTGTTCGAAAACATTGTTCTTGCTTTCCCTTGCTGATGATGAGCAAGGCTCTGCTGATGTTACAGGTATCCATAGTTTAGATAATAATGATCTTGAACAAAAAAATCAACTATATTTTATGTTGGAGACAAGGAAACTGAACATAGAATAGGCTGTACCAAGAGTAGTTTTTCCTAACACCACACATTGCTACAAGACCAAAACAAAAGTTTTAAATGGTCTTCTCAGATCAAGACATTAATATGGATGTCATGCATAGCACCAAACTCATTCAAAAATATTTAAACTGTTAGCTACATGCAATTGCTTTCTCAGAAAAATGATTAAAAATGCCTTTGTGCAAGTGAAGCCTGTAGCTCATGGTGAAGACCATCCTTCTTTGAACCTCATGGACTGGCACTACAGAATCAGAAATTAAGAACTGTACCAGATAATAGAAACCACATCATTTGAAGCTTTTTAATAGCAGCAGCAAGTTAAAGGGGTAGCAAAAATAACTCAAAGAGAAAATGACCTTATCACAATGTTGCAGTTCCACACTAAAAAAATGGTCAGCAAGGAAACGTCCATCAATACTAGAAAGAGCAATAATGATGGACTTGAGAAACCTTTTTTTATGAAAAACTGTTTTAATAGAAAGATGTGATAAAGTTTAACCATAAGTAGCACTAACTGCTTAGTCAGTGCATGCTAAATGTTTCTTTATAAGGAAACAGCTAATAATACCATTACAACAATATCTTGTTTTAACTAAAATCTGCTCTTGATTCCTCTCCAGCTTTATATTTTCACTATAAGTAATAGCACTTGTACAGATGAGTATGTTTGATTGAACCTATAGTCTATCACAATAATTCATGTTTGTTTCTGTAAAATATTCTGTGAAATTAAGTGGCTTCTTTTTCAATATTTATTACAAGAATTTTAATAAATATTGACTGGACTTTTCATTATTCTTAAGTTAGACTAGTAGGCATACCATTACATTCTTATTTGAATTTTAATTTCCTCTAATAAAAAAACAGAAAAAGAAAAAGACATTAATTTATTGCTTATTTTAATATGAAAATTGCAAATACCAATTAGCTGTGTTTAAAATAATTAATTTTATTTACGTTTTATGAAGTAATTACTTTTTTCATGAAATAACATGATTATTTCTAAACAACTGATTTTGTCAACTTTTTGAGCACTCCTCAATAAAATTAAAAAATTAATTTCTTTTTTTATCTTAAACAGAAATTAAAAAACAAAAAAATCTTCTGATAAACTTAGCTTTAAACACCACATTAATAAATTATTCAAAGACTAAGATCAACTAAAAGTGAGAACTTTCATGCTTGGTATTTAACTTATAAATATTTATCAAGCTTAGATTAACTATTTCAACAAAAAAAAACTGAAATGTATGCCAAAACTCACGACTTACAAATATTTATCAAGATTAGATTAACTATTTTAACAAATAAAACGGAAATGTATGCCAAAACTCACGACTTATAAATATTTATCAAGCTTAGATTAACTATTTCAACAAAGGAAATTGAAATGTATGTCAAAATGCCCAACTTTTGTAACAAACTATCAAGAATTTGTTATCTGAAAATTTGTAAAGATCTATAATGAGAATAATTCTATTAGAATTCTATAATGGGAATAATTTTATAAGAAATTCTATAATGGAAAATTTTTTTACAAGAAGTTGACAATTGAAATAATTCTATTATATACCTTTTATGAGAATAATTCTATCAGAAGTCTATAATAGTAATAAATTGGTAAGAATTTTATAATGGGTGTAATTCTGTATAAGACCTATAATAGAAATAACTCTATAAGACACCTTTAATGTGAATAATTCTGTAATATATCAATAATAGAGTTAATTTCATAATAAGCCTATAATGGGAATAATTTTATAATTAGTCTATAATAGAATTAATTCTATACAATATCCATGATGAAAATAATTTTATAATTATTTTATAATTATTTTATTATTTTATTATGTTATAATTATTTTATTATTTTATTATTTTATTATTTTATTATTTTATTATGTTATAATTATTTTATTATTTTATAATTATTTTATAATTATTTTATAATTAGTCTATAATAGAATTAATTCTATACAATATCCATGATGAAAATAATTTTAATGGAATAATTGCCATCTTTTTTCCATCATAGTTCTTAAATTTGCATATATAGTTCATGCTCTATGAATCTTATAAAACTTTTTTTTATGATTATTAGAAAAAGCCATATCAAACTATGACCATGAATATATATTAGTTATTCATCTGTTTTCTAACAATGCAATTCAGTGGTTTTATCCTTGTTAAGAAGGTGACCTGATACATTATATAAAATCTATCATGGTGACCTATGTTTTTAGAAGATTTATTTTTGACATACTTCATAAAACATCTTGTAAAATTATTGAATTTCAATAAAGACAATGTAATATTTACTCATTTTATAGATAATTTTATAAAAGGTATTTATTATAAAAGGAATTTAAAAGGAATTTACAATATTTTTTAAATGAGAAACAAATCTAAATCTATTAATGGAAAAACAAATTATTTTTATTATAACTTAGCTGGCTTTTATTTTCTTGGACAATAAAATAAAAATAAGGACTTAATTGTGATAGTTATTTCAGTTACGTGGTAGAGTAGGTTACAAAGAGATAAGAGGAGAAGTGTTGGTCTGAGCCATTCTATATAGAGCTCACATACCACCCACTAACACCTACTTAAAGACAAAGAATCCCTGTTGTGCATACCATATCAGGAATTATACATGATTCAGCATGTATTATCAGTAGTGATTTAGTAAATAAACTAAAGAAGTTGTTTGAAAATACTAATCCAAGTGAGATTTTTTAGTTCATAAAGCAGAGTGGCCTTTATAATAGGATATAAATTAGATATGTTTCTGTATGATTTATACTTGGAAATGTTCTCCAATCATATATTTTCTGGAAAAAGTTTATTACAATCTGCTTTTTCATACAAGTTGTATCTGGAAAAATCATTGTTACATAATTTGTATTTAACTCTGATAATGTTAATTCAATATTGAATTGACAAATCTGTAACAAATTTGATGAAATTGTTAATACAATATTCAGTTACAAGAAAAAAAAATTATTCTTATACATTAAAAAATGTTTCAGTTTTAAATAACCCACAATGGGTTGATAAGCTGTAAAACAAATCAATCAACCTAAGTGGTAGTGTTGACTGACAAGACCAGTCACTTGTCCAGTTCTCTGGCCAGGCAGGTGACACTCAATACTGACCTTCCCAAAACAATATTTGACAATTAGCTTTAATATTGCCAGTTTCATGCATAACAAAGTATTTTACAGCTTCGCCACTTTAGATTGACTTCATACTGATAAAATGCTTCCGTTTTGGGACCTAACTTATGTTTCCTTTTTGACTTCCTTCATTGCCCTTGTTCCTCTCCCACTGCCCGTTGCCCCAGCCCCACAAAACAGGTTATTCTTTAATCTAGAAAAGCAACAACAAAATGTCAAACATGATGGAAGTACAACATATTTAGAGAAGCATGCTCTCTGAGAATGCAAAACCACAATTTCTGTGGACAGGAATGCCTGAAGCTAAGAACACCCAGAGCTTATTATGTGACAGGTGTGAAACATTTTAAGAAATACCTGTAATTTTCATCAAGTGGAACATCCTCTCACACACTCATATATATATATATATATATATATATATATATATATTAATGTTACAATGTTATGGGTACACGTATTTGAGTTGCTATTGCTGTTCTTTTTAGGGGTGGGTATTTTGATTTCTTAAACAACGATTTTAATTACAACCATACTAGATCAAAGAGTTTTTAGTAAAGAAAAGGTGTGACTGGAATGAAACCTTCTATAAACATGCCTTTACCAATTTAGGCAAAGAGGTTACATTGATAGAGGAAGGTTTGACTTGCTTATCTAATAAATATAAATTAATAGATATAAAAGTAATTTCCTTGATGGAAAAGGTATATATGTTCAATTCTTACCAGAGGAACGATGTTTCTTTCATAAGATTTCTCAATCTCAGACAGATTTTATTAATTTCACTGTTTAAGAAAGAAAGAAAGGTAAACACGGATAGCAGCTTCAATACGTATACCTACTATGAACATTTTTAGCAATAATGTCAAATAAATACATTATATATATATTTCTAAATATATATATTTCTAAATATATATATATATATTTCTAAATATATATATATTTCTAAATATATATATATATATATATATATATATATATATATATATATATATGATTGTGTGTAGTATATTTTTTATATAAGTAGTAATTTTTCCTGCTAAGATTGGTTATATGTCTAGTCATTCTGCCAGGTGGGTATTTGTATATGTATTATAATAAATGTATTTATGTATGTATTTATGCAAACATGATGTAATCCTGGCGATGTGAAAATAATAAACTTCATTTGGACTTTAGACAAGGCATAGAATTTCAAATATTTTCCGGATAATACCAAAAAGCAGTTTTTTTAAAGCTTTCGGTACATTTTGATACCGAGATTTGATTTCTTTAAAAAAGAAGAAAAAAAAAAATGGTATTTTCTTTTCTGCTACAATTTCTTCTTTTTTTTTTTTTTTTTGTGGCAGATCTTTTCTTTTATCTTCCTAATGTGATTGAGTCTACAACTCATGCTACACCATTACTAACTGCAGGATGTATAATTCTCTGAAACCATCAAGCATACATTTGTATACTCATTTGGTTTTGTACATAGATACAAACATATATATATATATATATATATATATATGCATGTGTGTATATGTATAACAAACATAAATTTAGATGTTCATTTATGTGTATTGTGATTTAATGATCAGGAACATATTTATGGGAGCAGGATAACTCAACACAACCAACTGAATGCCAAGACAATTCAACGGTAGAAGAATATACCTTTTTTTTATAACCAAATAAAAGTAACTTATTAAGAATTAATAATACAGTATGTATATATATTTTTTTTATATTTTCTCTAAATAAAGCATCTGAAATGATATTACTTAAAATATGAACCAGTTAATTGTTTTAATTATTTTTAATAAAGTAAACCTTAAAGATATTTATCTTTTAATAATGTAAATTGACATATTAATAACTAATTAAAAAACCTTCTTTTTTTTAAAATTATTTTCTAATAAAGTAAATCAAAAAATGCAAAATAAAGGATTTTTTTGTTTGTAATTATTTTTGATAAAATATGTAATGTGATTTATTTTTAATGAAGTAAATAGAGTAAAGATATTTTTAATAAAAAATAATGAATAATTTGTGATATACTTTATTGAAAATAATTAAAAACCAAAAAAAACTTGGGTCATATTTGACATAATATTTTTTCAAATGCTTAATTTGAAAAAAAATATTCACTAATTAAGGTTTTAGTGTTAATAAATTATTCTTATTTGGTTACAAAAAACCTTATTTTCCTGGTACCATGTTGTCTCAGTCCTGAGTTATCTCAGCGCTCAGTCAGTGGTGTTGAGTTGGCAGTGTTGAGTTGTCCCTTGTCACATAATTATTGCAAATCATAAATTTTTTTTCTTTTATCCTCACATTATTCCCAAACATAATAATAACTATATATATATATATATATATATATATATATATATATAATCAATTAATCAAAACTATTGCTAATCAATACTAATATGAATAAGAAGAGTAAAAGTACTTAATACTGTTTAGAGATTAAATGAACATAAATATAACCACCTTAACAACTTATATTTCACCCTTTTTGTCAAGGATCATCAGGGTAGGTTATATTATATATTAAAATAGATGATGATGAAAGATATAACCTATAATAACTATAGCCTGATGATAACTGACCAGGAGGGTAGATTTTATATATATATATATATTTTACATTTGTAAATGAGTTATTACACGACTTAGGTTTCTACCATGTGGTATCTTCAGGCGATTTGCAATAATCACATGGTAGAACCTAGGTTGCATCATAACTCTTTTACAAATGTAAAATATTCAAAAGTTCTACAATATAATTGTATTGAACACTTTTTAATACAAATGTGCACTGGTCTAATTTTATTATGACCAAAATATAAGTAATTAAAAAATTTATATATATATATATATATATATATATATATATGTGCTAAAAAACAACAACAACAATGTTGTTGTGACTAACAAGAAACTTACCAGGCAACCTAATACCTAAGACAAAAAAAATAATCCCAAACAGGGAAAGAAAAAAAAGACCGAAAGGTAAGCACCTACCTCTGCAGTAAATTGAAGAGCTCCCTGCTCAACACCTAAATTATATAAACAGCAAAAAATGTTTCCCAGCATCAAAACTCAATGAAGAACATCTCAAGTCACTACTCAAGCTTCACACTCTTGTGATCTTCAGGCAACGTGAAATGCAATAACATGAATCTATTACACCTAACATATATTAGTTAAATGTATGGATTGAAACTGAACAAGATGATAGAATAAATAAAGAACAAGTAGGAAAAGTGTCTTTAATCTAATATCTTTCACTTTAATAATCTTTTTCAGAGATTTATTTATAAAATTTAATAATGTGAAACATAAAATTAAAGACAAATTTCATATCTGTTTTTTACTTTTTCTGTCATGTGTATATATATATATATATATATATATATATATATATATATATATATATATTGCATACTGAGTGCTGGTATTAATAAAATAATGTTTTATGTAGAATAACAGAGCTATAAAGTTTATTATTTTACTCATAAATGTAATTTATTATATATATTCATATATATGCTACAAATGCATACTAAATTGTGTGTGTGTGCCAACTTCCTAGTAGATGTGTATAGTTAATCAAATTTTGATTACCTACAAGTATATTTTTCAGAATTACCTTCATCTGTTATATTTTGAATCTACCTGCATGGCACATAGACACACTATATTTTTCAAGATTGCAACCACTCTGGTCTCATGAATGTCATCTCATATATCATTGACTTGTCAAATTATTGAAAAAAATCCAGTAGTTATCAGATTATATAGAATTAAAAATAAAATTTTGTCTTCAGGATGCAATGTATATTTTTTAATTTATTCAAAGTATGAGAAAAAATAGCAACATTTGAAATACATACAAACATACACACACACAGGTATAATTAAGCAGCAGTCTCTCCTTTATGCAGGCTTCATTAACCCGAAGACTGATGCTACGTCTCTTCCAAAGGTGCTCAATTCGATCTCATTTAAACACACACAGAGACCTACCAAACTCTATTCAAAACATACTTGTGGACAACACATCATCCACATACAAAAAAAGATTAAAAATAATGGAGGCCTTAATAATAAAAGCAAAATACCCGGCACTCAACAACATCAACTACGAACATGCTAACAACAGCACTTACCATGTTCAGTACTCAATATTATACATAACTCTACTTATATTCTGATACACATAAAATAACATGGATCCTCAAAAATGTCTCAAAGTACAGCCAAACGCACTCAGATAAACTAAACATTTGATAAACTAAACATTTGAACAATTTTATATAATTTATATCCTCAAAAGAAAGAGATCATAAGATCACATGAAAAATTACATCAAAAACTCAACCATTACACCTTGTCTGTCATCTTTAATGAAACCTGCATAAAAGAGAGTTTGCTGGCCAAATATACTATATATATATATATATATATATATATATATATATAATCCTGCTACATATCCTGCTACATATATATATTATCCTGCTACATATTTTTCTCACCAGATTTCTCAAATATTTCGGCCAGTAGATGTTACGAACATCTAATCAGGTGCATGGAAGACATGGTCTAGGTTCATTTAGTGTACTATAAAGGTCATAGTATCTGCTAGCGTTTGATTTCAAAGTAGAGATCAGACATGCATATTTCAAGAATCAGAACAAATGTGTCTTCAAAAGCACTATTCAGCTTTTTTGATCAGTAGGTCCTACATGGCCAAGTGGATTAAGGCACATCAGATATATATATATATGTATATATATAATTCAAGGATTTATATATTTATTGGACATTTTTATTCCTTCAAATGTTATTATCATGGATACACAGTATTTGAAAATTGTTTTGTTTATATTTCAGATACAAAATTTAGTGGATATGAAGCGTTTGAGAAAATGCTTTCTTTCAATAAATAGTAATGTGCTTTTCTTCAAAATATATGACCTTTATTGCTGTGATGTTCTTTATGGCTGAGTGGTAAAGCACACTGGATAAAATGGTTATTTCCCTTACCAAAGTGGAGATTCATGTTCAGTCCCTGCCAAGAAATGTATTTTCTTCACTAGTAATTCATTTATATGCAGATCAGTAGATGTAATACACGCATATGTGCAGATGTAATATACACATATATGCAGACTAGTAGATGTAATAAACACTGTTTAATAAATTGAAAACTAGGCATCCATTACAGATACAAAGTATTCAATATAATAGCATATATATATTTGATTAAAAACCAAGTTCCTTGTTGATTATTTTTAATTTAATTTTTCTATATTTCTCATACTGTGGATGTATGACGAATGATTTGTTAAAACAAACTTCCTACAATAGTAGTCTAAAGGTCTGTCAATAGATTATTTATCAAGTAATATATACTAATCTCTGTTGCCTGTTATCAGTGTGGAAAACAGAATCGACTTGCTGGGTTTATGGTCTGGCCTGGTTTTCTGGCTTCACTTTCACATTCATACTCTTAGAAGAGGCATGAAACCATCTCTTCTCTTCCCAGCTATAGATTAAATAGTAGAGTAGACTGGGTATTGAAGACAGTCAAGAAGAATGCTTGTGCTGAAGTCCAATGAAGATGGTAACAGGGAACCATTCCATTTCTTTTCCAAAAATGTTATAGCCATGTACAAATGTATAACGATGAGAAATCTGTGATGTGTGTTGATTGATTAAATCTTGAAGGAATAGATCACGAAATAAAAAAGAAAATCTAAATAGTGTCTAGATGTATATTGATAAGTTCTTAAAAGATAATTTCTAAATTTTTAGGACATTTTATTTTTTAATACTAAACAAGAAAAAATGTTTAAACTTATGGCAGGTTATGGACTAAATCCGGGTTATTTTATTCTAGCATTGAGCACTACAGAATGCAAGAAGTTGCAAAAAGTTAGAATCACCCATGCCCTGAAGATACAGAACCATGATCACCCATGCCCTGAGTACATCATGTTTAACATTCAATGTTACATGAAAGGGCTTTAGATTAGTAGTAAAGAGAAAAATGATTTTTTCGTCAAATATAATTTAGATTTTCAGAAAATAAGCATTTTTATTTTTTTATTTTTGTAGAGGGTGGGTATTAGTGATACTACTTTTATATATATATATATATATATATATAAATGGATCAGAACAAAAATATAATTGCAATGTTGAAAACAATTTTTTTTCTGTAAAAACGTTTATTGTCATCATTTCTAATGACCTGATGAGACATTGTTATTTCAGTGTCAAAAAAAATGTACAATTTTGTAGTAGTTTGGAGTTTTTCACATGACATGTTCTAATGTAATTAAGACAATGGGAATATTTATTAATATCCATAAAATAGTTCTGTTTATACAAGATTGAGCACTGTTTATGTGTGTACTTTCTTTAATATGTTTATTAATTCACCTAACTATATATATATATATATATATATATAGATATATATAGCATTCAGTTGTGATGATGCTTAGTGCCAAAATTGATGTTTTTTCAGTAGAGTACTGATAGAAAGGATTAAAGAAAATGCACTCTCCTGTAGGATTAGAACCTGTACCCACTTTGCAGGAAAAACTGCACTTTAATTCTGATGTGCTCTTGGCTATGAAGAGCTTCACAATCAAATAAGATTTTATTTTGCTTTTAAAGTGCATTTTACTCATTCAGATAATGTGTGTGTCAGTGTCGTATAATTGATAATTCTGTCTGTATGTGTCAGTCAGTTGTCATACATAAGACATACTTGGGTGATCATGTCTCAAAAGAGACATGTTAACTGGACAGAAGATTTTTCTTGCAGGAGGTTGCTGACCAACCAAGGTCATAGAACACAATTTACCCTAATATTTAACTCATAGCTAGAGGGAGAAATAACAGATTAATACTATTCATGTTTATGCATTTCAAAAACCTTGTTCATCAAACATTTTTAAAATGTGGGTAACTCTGAACAGCTGTTTTCAGGTAAACAATACCTGACGCTGATTAATCAATCAAATCTTGTCTACCTACAGGCATGTTTTTTGCAGTTAACTTGATTCTTATAAGCAGGCATATCTGCATTTTTTACTAAGACATAATACTGCTTATTATAGATATGAACACATAAGAGTGGGTCAATAACTTGGTAGTTTTAGATGTAGTCATGAGCTGAACTGAACTAGAAAGTTTTTTGTATCATGTTTAGTTTATGTGGCTATTGTTCACAGCTAAATTAAGTGCATTGAAATGATACTTAATAAATATTTGTTAAGTAAACTAAAAGCTGTTTTCAACTTATTCATGTACATATATATTATTTATTCATAAATTATGACATGGATATGTTACAATATCACTACAAAAGTAGCCATTTTGTTTCAACACAAAAGTGTCTTGTCAAGTGATATGATGTTTCTTAAAAATTTTAAGATTTTTAGATTTTAAGAACCATCACATCACTTGACAAGACACAAAAGTGTCGAAACAAAATGGCTACTTTTGTAGTGATATTGTAACATATCCATGTTATAATTTATGAATAAATAATATTATTAGCTCTACTTTTGTATTTAGCACTTTTTTAAAAATAGTGTTTCTTTGGACAAGGAATATTATTCCAACAAGACTTGGTTAATGATGTGTGTGTGTATATATATATATATATATATATACACACACACACACACACATCATTATATATTATATATAAAAAGTCTCTGAAGATTGTGTTGTGCATTAAACTCTGAGTCGATCTATAATTGAAAAATAATATATATATATGTAATATATATAAAAATTTATTTTTAATAGCTCTGTTATATTACATCAAGCACTATTTTAACACCAATACACAATGTGTTATATATATATATATATATATTGAAAAATAATATATATATATGTAATATATATAAAAATTTATTTTTAATAGCCCTGTTATATTACATCAAGCACTATTTTAACACCAATACACAATGTGTTATATATATATATATATATATATATATATATATATATATAGTATTGTGTCAGGTATATAAAAAGAAAATATTCTACCTTAAACATGAAAGCTTTAAATCCTGGCATTCACAGACTGGAAAGGTGAAAGTGAACTTTGTCATTGACTTGCTACAATTCAGTTTAGTGCATCAAGAGATATGAGCTAAGTTCTTGTTGATTGACTTATTATAAAGCACTGGATACCAATTTTACAGAAAAAATTAATTGATTTTTTAACATTTTTCCCTTCTCCAAAATTGAGTCTGGTTTCCAAATATATATATATATATATATATTACCTCATTAGAAAGTTAAATATATCTGCCTAATTATTTTGTTTTATTGAGTTAAGGTTATTTGAAAATATTTAAATCTATTAACTGTCTCTTGAGAGAACTCTCCATGCTATTTTTCTATGCTATGGAGGTTTTATCACTTTCTTATGGATTTTATGTGATTATTTTGTTCTGTAACCTTTATCCTGAAGACATAAAGTTTATTTTTGTATAGATTTACTTATAATGACACTACAGCTCAGCCATTATGAGCTCAGTTATAGATATTCCCAAGTCCAACTTGAGGCAAAATGGTAAGCCCGGAAGCATTTATAATTGAAAAAAGCTCTCCCACCTTAGCAAACTTTATTATTCTTGTTTTTACTGATAATTAATATCTGTGCTAAATGCAGAACCTCAACCATAAGCAGGTCTTAAATATCTTACGACTACAAATCCACAATTTAATTTCCATACATATCAGAATTATGTGATTATTTACTGATAAAGACAAGCTTATAGAAACGGTTTGTCTTTATATAACTTGAGTTATTAAAAGTTATGTTTGATTCTTGAAAAGAGCAATGTTTGATTGGACCACTTATGATGGTACCACATCGAGTGTTACCTTAACCAAAAATAATGAATGTTCACTGAGCTTCTTAGCTGAAGTTGAATTTGTTTCAACTAGCTTTTGGATGCACTCTTTTTTACTTCCTATACTGCTTAGGCTCAGGCATTCACTTTGAGCTTCTCTTTTGCTTAAACTTGGCTCAAGCTAAAACACAATCTTTTAGACATTTTTTTCTCTCTTTCTCTCTCTCTCTCTCTTTCCCTCTTTCCTTCTCACTTTTCTGAGCTTTATTTATTTTTTGCTTCTACTAACCTATACTAACAATATATTAACACTTGGATAATTACCATGAACTTCTGGACTGACATGAACTGAGATCTTGTTGATTAATTCATAATAAAATGCTGGATACCCCATTTGCAGTAAATAATAAATTGAAGTTTCAGCATTTTCCCTTCTTCAAAATTGAGCCTGGTTCACAGTAAGTTATAAGAGATTAACTTAGTATGCTCAATTGATCCTTATAAATAGTTAATTCAGAGCAACAAAAATTTTCTTATAAGTTTCTTAATCATTTTCATTGGGTTGGTTTTAGGAGAGTATAAACAAGTTTTGCAGCAAGTCAGCTCATTTTGTGTGTAGACATATTATTAAAGCTGACTTTGAATAATCTCTGGGTTTAACAGGAATGTGGTTTTTATACTTGATATCTTAATATATATGTATATATATATAGATATATATAGATATATATATTTCAGGAGTTTAGCTAACTTCCTGTCAGCAATTTTGGGGCATTTTTCTGTCTGCAAATAAATTTTTTTGGCTTTGACTTTTTTCAACTTTGAACTTTGAACTTACTTACCCCTGCAGTAGCTATGGTGGTAAAATACGCATTCTCTGAAGGCATACTTCCTATATGCAAACTGCTTTTCCTTGCTTACATCCCGCAAGGCGGTATTTTCCACACTTACATTTCCTTGTTGTTTTTCACTTACCAAATGCTTTCACTTTGTGATTATTTAATGTCATTTAACTGACAAGGATTTTCTATGCCATTGTTCACCTTTGTGCTTTATTTCAAACATCTAAGTCAACAACTTGGATTATTTTTTTCATTTTTTTAAAAAAAAGTATCTTGGTGTAGATATTTCTTAAATAAATTACTAAAAATGTATTTTATTTGTAGAATAAATTCTGCCATGTAAAATTAACTTTTTTTAGCATTATATAATCTTACAAAAAAATCTTGTGGTTTTAATCGTTTTGTTTTATACAGTTGAGATTCTATGACTTAACACGTTTTTTATAAATTGCAACATACTTAAGTCCCAATATTAAAAAAAAAATATGTAATTAACTTTAAAATGCTGATTCAATTAATAAAAAATAACTTCCATTCATATCAAATAAAAAATAACATCAAAATCATATTTTTTCTTTTAGTTAAAAATGACAACAAATATAATTTTTTTATATGGTTCCATTTTTCAGTAATATTTGGTGTGTACGTATATATGACTGATTGTGTGATTATGTCTATGCTGATATATTTTTCTTAAGATATCACTGAGATTTCAAAATGGTGACATGTCATGAAAAAAAAAAAAAAAAGAAGAAATCATATCCAAACTTAAAATGTATTTTTGTTGTGTTAGCATCTATACAGTATCTACAGATGTTATTTGAAAACAATTTTAATTTTTTTTAAGAAAATCTTCCAAGCCTTTGAGAATCGCATCACCTGTCACAAACTGCAGAAAAGATTTCCATGCAGCCACAATGTTTCTGGACACAGACACGCAAGGATTTAGTGAAATAAATGTTACTTGATTTTTTTTTTTTAAACTCTGTTTTGACTGATGGGTTCCATTTATGTTCATGCATTATGTCTTTGTAATCTTTTAAGAACTTTGAAGTGAGTTAGTATATTGAATTAAAATAAATTCACTAAATTTTACAGATTCAGGTTTCATGTGATAGAAAGTTGGAAAAAAATCATTTGCGTTAATGATGCTTTATTGCAATATAGTGAAATTAGAAAAAAAAAGTGAGAAATCAAATGACACAAAAAACATAGTTGAAGTTGATAATTCTTGATCTCTTTGTTTGAGAAATATATCTACATCTTTTTCTCCACAATCTTAGAAATGGGGGAAAAAAAAAAGGAGATATGAAAAATTACAGCAGATGTAATATGAGTAAGAAATATAAACATGTTTTTTTTTTTTAGTAATTTTTCTGCTCATCCATCTTTATTGGCAGTTATACTCATACTTTCCTCAAAAGAACAGTATTCAAAAAAGAAGGGGGGACATGTAATTTCTACCACATTTTCTATTCACTTCTTTTCCTTTCCTTACAACCAATTCAGAACATACGTTTGTCTACACAATTTAGTTAATTTTTTTCTTGTCTTTCATCTAATATCAATTCATTTCTCTTTCCGTATTATATTTCAATTATCAAAGCTTCTGTATACACAGATTGATCCACAGGCTACCAATGAATCTTAATTGACATTCCATTCACGTTCTCTTTATTGATTTCACTTTTTTTTATTTTGCTTAGTGCTACTCCATCAAAAAGTCAGTCTTTGAATTGAAAGATAACAATGAAAGGTTTCAGATTCATCTGTTTTCACTCGTGTTTCTTTGTTATTTAGCTCAAAGCACAATTATCAAACACTCTCTTAAGAATGACAGCTGAATGTTGTTCAGCATTGAATTTTATGAGGAAAAAAGAATGTTATTTTTCTAGTTTGATAAAAAAGACTATCATGTGTGAGTAGTTAAATTAATTTTAATCTACAAAAAATTAATACATCTGAAAAAAATACAATAATCAGCTTAATAACAATTAAAATAATAATATTATAACATAATCATATTAGAATTTTACTTACCATCGTTAGCGAGATCCTTACCTCTGCCAATACATCATAACTAATGAACTATTCTGCCTTGATCTTGAGGAAAGACAGAAAAGATATGTCAGTGATTCTGTTTGGCTTCAATGAGAAAACAAAAAGAGAGAAAATAGATTAGGCAATAATGATTTCATATTGTCTGCTTCAGTGAAAATGGAAAAACTTGTCAATTTCAGATTTTTCCATTTGTACCCTGTTAATTTAAATAATAACCTTAATTCATTCTCATGATTCTTGTAATATTTTGTTAAAGTTGTTTCTCTCAAATATTTTGTGATGTAATTAAGGAATTTCCACAAGTATTTTATAGTTGTGGAATTTGCAAGGAGCTTATTCAATCATTAACTTAAGAATTATGATTGATCAGAAGATTCAAGTGGCAAAACCATAAAATGTTGCCAACTGCTAGTAATTATAAGTTTCTTTAAATTTATCTTATTTATTCAATCTTACACTATCAGTTTGATCACAAGTAGGTTTTATCATCTTTCAGTTGCTTCTATATCTTCAGGAAGAGTGTGACTTAGTTGTGGCTCTGTCCGTGGACTTGTAAGAAAGCTTTATATATATATATATATATATATATATATATATATATAAAGGAGAGAGCAAGTGAAATGAACAACTCTTATTTATTTTAATATAAATAATTTAATTTTTTTTTTTTTCAGAGCAAAATTATGTTTATACTCGTGGTTAAAGCAAAAAAAAAATTCTTTTTAGTTAACTAATGATATAATATTATGTATTTAAACATTCTTGATAAAAACAAAAAATCTGCAATATCATTGGTTCTGACATGGCATCTTGGTTTCAGTCACTTTTCCGCTGCCATTATGTAGCTTCTTAGAGCCTTATCTAAAAATATTTTTATGGTAACTATTTTAATAAACTTTCCTCTATGGTAACTAGACTTTCTGAATTTAAGTGCAGTACTAGATTGGCAGCTAGGTCTCATTTTATAGTTTCTTCTCTCACAGTTGTCATTCATGGAACACTTTTCAGGCTTCTTGTTTTTTTAATTTTGATCTTTTAAAATTTAAATGCAATTAGTTATCTTCTGTCCTGTTAATTATTGATCTTTTATTGAACTCTTGTTCATTATGATTCTTTTCCTTAAATTGTCTCACACTAAGTAACCCCTTTCATCTTAGTGGTTTTAGTGCTTTGTTTGGAGTGAAATGATAAAAATTACATCAGGTGCAAGATTCTTATTTAATTTAATATTTAAAACAATGTGTTGGGTAATTTCTAAACAAATCTTAAATGTGACACAGGGTAGAAAGTGTGGGAACTCAGGGTAGATTTAACTTTAATTGTTCTAGTGAAATAAGCTTGTTAACCATTACACCATGTTGGAGTGGCCAAAACAATGTGTGTAAGATGTAAATATTGCATTAAAACAATGCAACATCCAAAATTCAAACTTCCAGTTATAAGTAATGGAATTGTCAAGATCTGGTTTCACCAGAAAAATAATAGACATATATATTAATTTCAATATCTTGTCATCATAGATAAGGTATAAATATACCTACAAACAAGAAATATTTGGGTAATTTCTATGATTTTGAGAAGGGTCATTAACATGCAAATAAATCTTCAGTGTTAGACATAAAAACTATTCACTGAATACTTTAAGTGTTGCTGGTAGAGTATATTCTTTTCAATTTTATAATTATGAACAAAAATTATTTCATTTTTTTCAACACTTCCAATGCTAACCTTAATCGTAAAATTAATCCTGATGATAAAACTAAATTATATATATATATATATATATATAGTTTTTAATGGTCAAGTTTGCTTTCATGTGTTCTTTAATATGGTAGTAGCAACAGCAACTGTCACATTTGTTACCTCTGTTTTGTATTTTTTAATGCAACATAAAATCACTTTATGAGCCAGTAACAAACTTTCACCAAAGAATTTTGGTATCCTTTTGAATGTTTATTATACTGATGGGCGATGGAAAATTTTTCTATGTTAAAGTAGGTTGGAAACCCCTGGTGTTAGAATAATTCAGGTATAATAAATCATGACTGCCAAAAACATGAACTCATGAACACACACACACAAACATGGGCATGAGTTATAATTATACGATAATTAAGTATAATTATATACTTTGATAATTATATATCTCCTTCATATACATATATCATTCAATTAATAAGAACATTGCTTTTGTCTGACAAAGTTCTTTAGAGTACAAAATGCATTAAACAAAAATTTTCCACTTTGTCATTGTTCTAATAAATAGAAATTTATACATTTTCCCATATATATATATTTGTTTTAAAATATCACCCAAAGAAGAACACTGAGTTCTGAAACGTGAAATTTTTCATGTAGTGAAAAACTATATTTATAATAAAAATATTAGAAAAAAATATATATATATATCTGTGTATATATATATATATATATATATATATATATATGTGTGTGTGTGTGTGTGTGTAAACACAGAACAGCAATATTGCATTAAGAGATCTGTTTCTTGGTTCAGATTTTCTCTTATTAGCATATGAAATGTAACTGTGAAGGACTGCTTAAGCATGTCTCTGAAATGCTTTGCCATGTTAATATTAGCTGTTTCCTTATAAGGAAACATTTAGCATTCAATGGCCAAGAAGCCATTATGACATTCAGTTGTAATTTATAAAACCTTTCCCTAAAAACAATTCTTCAGGAAAATAGGTTTCTGAAGGCTAGTAGCTGTCATAACTCTTTTCTGTTTTAATGATGTTTTCCTTCCTAACTGTTTGTTTGAAGTGGTGTGGAATGACAACATCATGATTACGTCATTGTTTTTTCTTTGAGTTACATGTGATATCAAATCTTTCAAGTTTGTCAAAACAAAATTTCAACGTTTCACTCTCCTTGATTCTGATAAGTCTATAAAATTTCACCGATTAAAAATGTATCGAATTCCACACCTTTACTCCAAAGTACTTTTAATGTATTTAATATTCCTAATAAAGAAGTTTAATTTCCCTCATCAAAAGCATCAGGTGATTGAATGGGGTGTACTACATAATATATATATATATATATATATATATATATATATATATATACACACACACACACACACACCTGTTTTTGGTGAATACAACTTCTTTTATTGTCATTCTTTTCTCCTTGAATAGATTAAAATCATTCATGGATAAATTTTAATTTAGCTAATGTAACTCTACAAATTAATGAAGTGCTTGCTATGTGTATCAGAAAATTAAAATTTCAAAGTGTCTTTTGCTGAGAGGCTGAGATTCATAACTTTCAGGCTTCATCTATGCAGAAATATGAGCCGGAATCTATATTTCTGATGCACATTGAAGTCACCACAAGGTGTAAGATTTAGAAATGCATAAGCTGATGATGGGTTCCGTTAGAAATAGCAGTCAAGTGGAACGCTTCTAAAAACTAAAAACAGCTCACTTGTAATGCATTTTGAAAAAAAAAAATCATAATGTGATTTAATGGAAACTGCTGCTCAAGTCTATACAGAAGAAGAGCAGATGACTCATTTATGACAGCAAGAATATGGGGAAGGGAGTGTCTAAACTTTTTATGATTATGGTGTTTGAAAGCGGCAAAGTGCAAAAAAAAATTTTAATCGCTTTAGGAGATTATTTATTCAACTATATAGGTACTGTTATGATTATGAAGTATGGAAGCAACAAAATGCAAAAGAAAAATTTAATCAGTTCAGGAGATTATTTATTCAACTTTATATTCATTGCAATTGCTCTGTGCAAATTTCATGTTTTTATCATGTAACAGATTGTGGTGCAACCATCTGGATGTTATCTCTACATGACCATTAGAGTTGAAAAGGACATAGCTAGGTAGTGCCTATGTTGCTAATAGGACACTCTTCAATAAATGGAAAGTATAAAAGGAGAGTGTGGGTGACAGCAAGAAAAAAAAAAGAGAACTTTTTGCAAGCCAAGTTAATCTTTGTATTAATAAAAGTGTCACATCCATAGGTGAATGTTTACTTGTCAAATAATTAACTTTCCATTATTTATAAAGAAATATATATATATATATATATATATATATATAAGTCAATTAATTGCTATATATGATACCCACTTTGACGATCATGTCTCTTTCGATCCATACTGACTAAGCAGGAAGATTTTTCCACAGTAGCTTGCTGTTTCTCCTGAGGTAGGCTAGTTGCCAACCAAGGCTATAGAATCTTCTGTTCTGCTATTTATTATTTAACCCATAGCTGGAGAGAGAAGAGATGGATTTATACCTTTCCCATTTGCCCAAAAGTAAATTCAACAAATTCAACTGTTATTCTAAATCAGCTCCACCAATTTCCCCTTCTGAACTGATATCCATTACACCACAATGCATGTCCATTCTATATATATATATATATATATATATATATATATATTCTCTTCTGCTCAATATGTCCAAATAGTGGATATATTGGTGAATCTGGAAACAGTTTTAGATTCTGTTTTAATAATCATAAACTAAGCATAAGCCAAAACAACCCTTATTCCACCATAGCTGAACACTTCAATCAACCAGGACACACATTAGAAAACTGCAAATGTTTACTGATAGATTCTGATTTTAGTTTCACATACTCACGCAGAAAGAAAGAAAAGTATTGGATTTTAAAATAAAATAAATATAGGCTAGGGTTAAATAGGGACTTAGGTATTTTGAATCTTTATAAATATTTCAATAGTTAAACATTTTTTAGATACACTTAAAAAATTTTCTTTAAAACAACATTTAAAAATATTATTACAGTTAGATTTATGTTTAATAATATTCAAACTCTATTGCTTTCTACATCACGCGATGGCTGCTTCTCGCAAAGAAAGCTTCTAGTTTAAATTTTAAAATCATTTGTTTCTGATGAAAGGCCGAGGCCAGTCTGAAATATCAAATATATATATATAATAATAGAAATAAATAAATACTGTCAAAAAAAATACATTTTTAACTTACAACTTTTTAGTAGTTTTCCTATATATATATATATATATATATATAGTATTTGTCTATTCTTCTTAGATGAGGTAGTATTTTCACTATTTACATTGTTTGGACTATTAACAGTTGCTATAGATGTTGGTTAGTTCTAGTGACTTGACCTAATGAGTTTTGAGTTCAGTATCGGGCTTCAACAGTGATGAACATATAACTTAGAGAGTTAAGTGAAGGGGAGACAACTACATGGCTACCAGAAGTGGCATTGCACATGGAAAGAGAATGATATACTCCAGTGATCGTAATAAAAAGTTTGGTTAAAAATTCCTAGCATTTAAGAAGGCCAGAGCATACAAAGACTTAAATGCCGTAAACATTGCAGTAAAGATGAGGGCAATAGTCTGAACAGATAATAATAAGTGTAACTTATAGAACATATCAAATACAATAATCTATATAAGACTTATTCATTTGTTACCAGTATGTCTACCTGTAGGTTGTTTTCTAAAGAGAGAAATTATTTACTCAGGAAGAAGGCAGAAAAGGTGGTGTTCATTTTTTTTATTAAAATATATGTTAAAATTCCAAGTTATATATATATATATATATATATATATATATATATATATATATAGTGTTTAAAAACACCTTGACTTGAGTAATGATATAAGTGTAATGAAGATAAACACATGAACTGAATCCAACAATGACTCAAAAGCAAAATAGGGAAAACAGTTTTGTAAAATAATTATTTCCTTCAGTCACTAATTTGCTGCAGAAATAAAACTGCATCATGTAGATTTTGTCAGTCACTGGAAGTTTAATGGTAGTCATATAGTACACACCAAAGTCTTCATGTGCAAGATATATATATATGCATTATTATTATAACTATAAATATTATATTTAGTGGACACAGGTGTTTCAGTAGACATTGCTTTTTTTAACAGTGAAATTAATGACCACTAGCCTACAGATAAATAGTCCTACTACAGAAAATTTGCATCTCAACTGTGATAGTTTCTGTGTCCTAATGGAAAGGCACACTTAGCTTGAAAGTAGATTTCTTGATTGAAAGAGGAATTATAAGTCTTGTTGCTATCATTTTCTTTCGTAAGACTCTTAATCTATACAGCTGTAGATATTAATTTCACTGTTAAAAAAAAGTAGGGAGTGTTTATTCACACATATGTACCCACTTTATATATCATTTATAGCAATCAGAGATAATGCCAGATGAAAGTAATTGTCACCATCTCTTTGGACAGTGTGTTTAAGTATTTGATATCAGACCAAAGAGGCTCAAAGACACTGAAACAGTTGCAAGAATTAGAAGGGTCAGTGTGTCTTGCCATACCCAGATTCTTTTGTGGGACAGGCCAGCATATGAAGATGAGATTTCAGCCAATATATTGACATGTTTTCTAAATATTTCCTTATCTCTCTTGCTTCTTCCTAGAAACAGTTCTACCATAATCCCTCATAAAATAAAGCAACATAAAAAAAAATGAAATTGTACATTGTTGATGCAGTCTATGATATAGTTTTGGGGTTTGAAGAATTGAAGGCATATATTATATAAAACAGAGCATTAATAACAAATAAAAAAATTAACCCCAATATCTTGTAACACATATCTTTAGTTATAATGCTGATATGATGGTTATACTGTTGCATTTTGTATATTATAAATTGATCAGTTTCACAAAACATTTGTTAGAATAATAGTAAGATATCAAGAAATAAATATTGTAGAAATGTACAAATTAGTACAGCTGATCTAAAAAATGAACTTCAGTCTGTTGTTAACTGGGGTAAGAAATTGCTTGTTAATTTGTAAAACTCCAAAATAAAACTGGTTTCATTTAATCATCATAAAGAACATTTTTTGCCTTCTATCAATATGGCTGATGCTAACCACTAGAATAACTCCTTGTGTATTTTCAGGATAACATTTTCCACTGACATCAAGTTGGTTAATTATATTAAAACACTTGCTAGGTCTGCTTCAAGGAAAGTTGATCTGATGTGTGATTCTAGACAATTTTTCTTGCTAGACTCTTACACATTTATGTCTACCATTCTACTATGCTGGAACCTCAATTCTGGTGCTTCTATTATGTATCAAGAGATTCTTGACAAAATCTAAAGAAAGTTTTGCATTGTTATTGGCTCTGGCCTGGCATTTCAATTTCAGTCATTTTCTTATCATCAGAACATAACTTCCCTATCCTTTTTCTATAAATATTTTCATAGTAACTCTTCTGATGAACTTTCCTCTTTGGTCACTGAATTTTACAATTTAAGCACTGTGCTATATTGGTAGTTAGGTCTCATCATATTACAGTTGAAATTGTTAGATGTATCCATAACTCCTATCCTAAGAGTTTCTTCTCTTGCACTTTGCACTTGTCAAACTCTGTCATTTCCAGTCAATGTTGATCTTCAAAAATATAAATGCATTGTCATTTGTCATCTACTACCTGCATTACCTGTACTTTAGTCTTAATATTGATTTTTATCAGATTCTTTTGCTAACAGTAACCACTTGTGTCACAGTGGCTTTATTACCTTACTGATTAGAAAAAGATTTTTATAGATGTGTTAAGAAATTAACTATGGAAATTATTTAATCACCAGGAATACCCATGAATAGTTTATGGTTTTTCTATTTGAATTTTTTGTAGAATCTTAATTCTTAAGTTCATGATTAAATAAGCGCATTGTGCGTTTCATGACTTTAAAATAACTGGAAATTCTTGTATTGCCTTGTTAAATATTTCAGCATAACATCTTTAACAAATATTGCAATGACAATCATAAATATCAGTGCAGGTCATTATTTAAAGAAGTGTGAGGGTACAAATAAAAAGACTTGAGATTGAATATTTTTTCTATATCATTGAAGCAGCTGCTAAACACATGAAAGCATTATCAACTCCTTCTACCTTTATGTCTTTTTGACACTACAATCAAAATGGAACTGTTCATTATTAACTAGGTATTGACAGGACATAACTAACGACCAAAATTTATTCTGTTTCTATAAATAGAATAAGTAAATAGATAAGTAAATTGGAATCTATCTTGCATACATATAAATCTCCTATTCATCCTTGCATAGAATGCCACTATCAGATCTGGTTTAGGGCCCCTACTATATATTTTAAGATTCTTGACAAAGTTCAGTGAATGATCTAGGTGTCTTAACTTCAGTCACTTTCTCACCAACATGACGAAGCTTCCCTCTGTCTTTTCTACAAATATTTTCATGGCATTTGTTCTGATGAGCTTTATTCCTTGATACTCCAGCTGAATGAATTTAAATCTGCTCCCAGATCAGCAACTAGATTTCACAATTTTGCTAGGTAGATGCAACCAGGTGTTCTATTTTAATGGTTTATTTTCTCATCTGTGAAACTTCTTTCAGGTTTTTTGCTTCCCTGCCAACTAGAATCTTAAAAAATTAAATGCAACATCAATCGCATATTCCGTTTTGCTGATTCTTGTTCCTTTATTGTCCTTTTGTCTTTTCACAAAAGTCTTCTCATTCACTTTCTTTCCCTGTCATTCTCTGAGTCCTAGTGGCATTATTGCCTTACTTGGGGTGAAATGTTTAAAAAAAAATAAAAAGAAAGAAAAGTAAATGGAAAGTGTTTGAAATTCAAATCAGATTCGTGTCATTATAGACTGATTGATTGATTTTTTTTTCTTTCTTTTAAATTATTTTCTATATGAAAACAAATTTCCTGGCAACTTGATTTGATGTGATTGTGTTATTAAAAATGTTAAACAAAATTAATTAAAGTCTCATATGATGAAAGGCGAATATCAATATAAATCTCTTAAATTACAAAAATAAAACAAAAATTGAATCCATTTAAAAACCAGAACATCTTTCGAAAACATCTTCATCTAGGGATTTTATGAAGATTCCACATTTCATATTCAGAACAATGTGAAAATGATACTTCAAAAAATGAAGGTATTATTTACAGACATGTCACTGGCTCATTGTTGATTAAGTTTTCTCTAAATTTTCATTTTTATGTCTTCTGTATAAACAGATTCTTATTTTCTGTCAGTTAGGCAAGGCAGTTCTTTTAGAATGTGCACAAAGAATATGTATAGCAGGAATCAGTGGCCATGATTGCACATACGTATATTCATAGGTTCTATATATATATATATATATATATATATATATATATATAGGGTGTTCATAATATTTGTGTGCACTTTAAAAAATTTATAACTTTTTTTGTATTATAAATTTTTAAAGTGCACACAGTATTTATGGACACCCTATATATATATATATATATATATATATATATATATATAAAATAGAACCTAATAAACCAGACAAACCTACCTAGGTTTCTCCTAAATGAATTGTCAGGGAAAGCTGAAACCTAGATAGGTTCATCTGGCTTATTAGGTTAAGTTCGCTCTACCTTTTTATTGAGCACTTTCTGTTAGATGGTTACTCTTGTCAGGTTTTTTTGACAAATTTTCATGCCCTAAGTGCTTTCTTTTTTTCTTTTAAAACCATTTTTTCCTTTGTTCAAAAGTTTTCGAGGAAGGTATTAGAGACGAGTATAACTATATATAATCATGTTTATATATATGTGTGTATATATATATATATATATATATATATATATATATAATGCACATACAGACCTTTTTTTTTTTTGCTGTATCACAGCTGATCAGTGTGGCTAGACATCTTGCTTCTGGCAAGGATCAAAACTTGACTAATTTTAGTGTTAGCCAGAGTCTCTACCCACTAAGCTATGGGTGCATAAAATGAGAGAGGAGAAATTTTAGCAGGTTATATATAAGCGCTGTATACACACACCAGTCACCAGAAGAACTCAATCTCCTTAGTATATATATATGCATATGTATATCTTTTGCCTGCAGTTTGAAGATTCTGTGCAAGATTGAACTGGATGGCATACACAAAACTACCAAAACATTTGAAGACAACTAATGTAACAGCATCAATAATGCTTGTGCAAAAAGGAAAACATTAGTAGAAGCATACAAAACCTCCAGGCCAGTTTCCCTGTTCCCACTACAGATGTCTTTGCCATTTCCGCATTGACCCAACTTCTAGTTCATGTTAATGCTCTTGTTGAACCTGAGAGACCAGCACTAGAAATACAAATATATACAGGAAACCCTCACTTAGCATGGCTAATGTGTACATTGGTAACGATAAGAAAATCAATTTTCAATTACCATGGTTCAACTGAAGAATGTTTTACTGCATTAATGTAGTATTACCTATGTACTAACTGAAGTTTGGTATAAAAAATTTTAGCAAACTAATCAAAAAAGCATTAATCGTGGGATGCTGGTATATACAGGGTGCGATGGATGAAGTATCATTTAAATGACACAAAAATGAAAATAGTATTGACATTTCATTTTAACAGACATATTTACCAAAATTACACAAAAATATCTTGAAATACTTAAGAATAAATTTATTCAGTACAATTGCCATTGTCTTCAACTAAGATACTTTTGGAATCTCTTGCAGCTGTTCTGAATGGTCTCCTTGTTTGAGTTGGTGAATGTTGCCATATTCCTTGCCTTCAGTTTAACTTGGGTGATAGTTTTGCTGATCTCTTGATTAACTGCAACCCACGCATAAAAATCAAAGGGGGGAGGCAGTCTGGGGAGTTAGGTAGCCAAATATAAAGGGTGATGTGGTTGAAGAAATTGTCTGACAGCGATGACTGGGTTCTTTTTCTGGTCTAGCTTAATGCATAGTCCTGTTACCAGACACAAGGTCTTCCAGTAGCCACCCTCTTGACTAAGGACAGCACTACCTCCTCAAGACACTTGATGTAGGCTTTTGTGTAGATCCACACTAACAAATTTGGGAATTCAAAATGAGATGCTGTACCTTCATAATCCCCATGACACTCATCCAACTTTTTCTAAATCCACTGCACTGTTCTTAGATTGACACCCAAATGCTCTCAAATGTTCATATTGGAGAATTCAGTCCAAATGCCAAGCAGTACAGTTTGTCATTTCCAAACTTCTAGCAGAGTGAGTTATGTCATGGTGCTCTTTTTCGCACAGACAGTGCCATTGCATCCTGTATATGTGAGTGTTTTTTCTCCATCTTCTCTATCACTTTTATTTATTTTGTGCACTTTTATCAAACTTTCTAACAATGAATCTTTCTATAATTTCAAGCTGCTCTTGCGATGTCACAATTCAGCCAGTGCTGTCATCCTCTTGGCAGACTCCACTAAAAGGGCTCAACCTTTAAATAAGTTATTAACCAGAGATTATAAATCTCAGCCTGTTATGTTTAATGAAAGACATATCTAAAGAGTGATCAGCACTTGTCATAGTGCAATTATTAACAAGCCAGTATCTCAAGCTGTTGATAGTAAATTGAATGCATTCTTTGTGTTTCTATAGTAGAAATGAATGTGTGAGTGATGTAATGGTTAGTGACTCGGAATAAAAATCAGAGAGCCAAATTCCAATTTCGGTCAGTTTGGTTATATTAACTTAAGCTCAAATATCCTTGAAAAAGCTAAGAATCCATTTCTCCCCTACTAGCTATGGGTTAAATAGTAGAGCAGACTTGTTTATAAACCTGTTTAGGAGAACAACTCTGAATTCAAAAACCAGTTGAGTATCGAGCTAGCAACTCCATCCTGTGAAAAGATACTTACCATAGAAACCGCAGCGGTAATACAAAGCAGTGCTTTTGGTTCAATATCCTACAGCTGGAATGTATGGGATTTGAATGAGTAATAGTAGAATAAAACATAATAAATGCTTGCAATCAATCTTTTTGTTACACAAACAAAAAGTATGGATCTCATATTCAACATAGAGGAAGTAGTGCTGCCCTAAGTCGAGAGGGTAACTGATGGAAGACCCTATATCTTGCAACAAAACTCTACACTATGCCACACAAGAAGAAGAACGCAGTCATGGCTGTCAGTTTGACACACATATACAAATATTCGAATCTCATAGCATAGTACCTGCTAAATATAACAAGCTTATTTAAGTTAGAGTAAATTATGTACAGCTATATCATGTTGAAACAAAGATTCTCATATGATCACTATAATTAAGCAATGTTGACATTTGTTAGTATTTAGATGGGTGACTATTTTGGTATGCCAGCTGCTGTAAGCTTGGACATGTGGGTGGTGTAATGAATAACTGCTTGGAATTGGAAATTGGGAGACCAAGTTCCAATTCTAGCCAGGTTTTTTATATTTACTTACATAGGGAAAGTATGAATTCATCACTTCTCTCACTGACTATGGATTAAATAGTAGAACTTGTATCTGCAAATTATTATATTTATAAAATTCTTAAAATCAAAGATTATTTTAAAAACTTAATTGTTGATAAACTATAAAAAACAATCAATCAATCAGTCAATCAATATATTTCAGTGAAAACAATACTATAAATATATATATGAAAATGACAGTGAACACATAAGGAACAAGATGAGAAATGGTGTTGAATTTTGTTTCAAAAAGGAATGTCTTCAGAAAAAATACATTTTATTGATAGAGGATTGATTTTCTCAATAAAACAAGTTAATTTGTCTGAAGACATTTATTTTTAGAACAAAACATATCACAACACAATTTTCAGTTCCATAATTTATTTACTTATATATTTTAATAGAAATGTATTTATTGCAAACAAAATATATATAACTCAGAAGAAATTTATGTTTTGGACAATCATCTAAAATTTTTCACATTTTCTGGAATTTTTTAATATAATTTTAAAACAGCCGATATAATTGGGTAAAAAATAAAAGTGAGACATCATCATAGTAGTAGTGATGCAAAGACAAATATAGCAGTCTATTTTGTGTCTATATGTTTATGCAACGTTCCTTCTTTTTTTATTTGCGACTCTTCTACAGGTAGATAGTCACTGTTATCACCTGTTAATTAGCTATTTTTGGAACCCACAGTTCATTTCAGAACCTTCTGCTGTCAAAAAGTTACTTTTCAACCAGTCATCATTCTTTATATCATCATAATAAATTAAAAATGCTGAAAAAGTGTTGAATCTATGCCGTGAAAAACTTATATTTGCTGAACTGGCTCCATAGCAAAGATGGATCACTATCATCTTCCAAAGATCCACTTATCTGGCTGATGAACAAGTGCCACCCAACTAAAAATCCTCAAAGAAATGGCCAGCATAGAACATAGAGATGGATAATTTACCAGGTAATATCCGTTGCCAAAGTAAGCTGAATAAAAAAGCACAAGTCATCTCCATCAGTTCAGAATCTCTATCAATTGCCAAAAGTTCCTAAGACCATTCCACTCTTATGCAAGCTTCACAAACAAACAACATGATACACAGATATGTCCAAAACTAATGCCTCCTGTTTATTTCAATGCAATCTTCAATGGGGACAAGGAGCACAATAACACTGTGAAGGGAGAGCAAGTTTTCAGCTTCAAAACAATATTTTTCTGCATAGCCACCATGTGTTCATATCCTGGTCTCTATAAACATTCAACAAGCATTGGTGAATGTCATTTAGTGCAGTTTTTTTTTATTTATTGAGTAATAAAGTGATACACTTTTGCTCTGTAAGCAATTTCAAGTCAGATGCCATTTTATCAGACTGCTGTTTAATTGTTATCTGCAACAAGAAAAACATTGTTATTGTTGAGATGGTTCAAAGAAAACATCCACACCACCAAAATTTGCTTTTATAATGAAACATTATAAAATAGGAAGCATTACTTTATGAGCTATCATTAGACATAGACCAAATACAGGATTTAAAATGAGATCATTTAGCAACAAAATGAAGAAGCCATGAAAATTATAAAAAAAAAAAAAAAGAGAAAACCTATCAAGTTGAGAGAGTCAAGAGCAGCTGGAAGCAACTGGAGAATTTTATAAACTTTATGCTTTTATAGGTTGACGAATATGGAAATAGGTCCTGGTATATATAAACAATAATTATAAAATGTTTATGTCTGCGGAAGCAAGGCTGTGTCATTTTCAGAAATGAAAAAGATTATGATGGATGTCATAAATGAGACCAAGTTATTTACTTGAGTTGATATCACAGATTTTAGAAGAATTTAGTTTATTAAGTTTAGGCTTACTTTACACAATTTTTGTTGTTTTTTATCAAAAAGCTCGTGCTGTTTTATCTTGTGACAGGATTTTAATGATCAAAGACATGAGTGCAAATCATATTGGAAACATATTCATAATTCCAATTTACACAATTTTCTTAACAACTGCAAAATGAAAAACTAACTGATTTTTATGATAAAAATAGGAAATACATTGAAAAGAAAACCTTCTAAATTGATAATCATGACAATATTTCATCTGCAAAATTTGAACTACTAAATGTTTTGTTGGATTTCACTTTGCTTAAGCTATTTATCATAGGTTTATATATATATATATATATATATATATATATATATAATTATTATTATTGTTATAATAATAGCATACTGCAATTCAAAAGCTATCAAGTTTAGGTGTTAAATACACCATCATCAGGGAGTGAAATGATGGTCTATTTAGCTTTTAAGTTACAGTATTCTATTATTAAAACAATAATAATAGCTATATATCTATAAATGCTCTACTTCTGTCTTGACCACTTTTTATAAAAAATAAATATTAAACTATGGAATATATATCCATTAGTTTAAACCACTTATATTTACATATGTGGTAAAGGTCTATAAATAAGGCCATAACTTGCTACACAAAAATGAAAGTAAAAAATTTGCTTGCACTCGCTTAACTTTTTCTAAGGAAACAAACTAATTGCAGAACAAAGAATTGTGAAGAACTTTGCTGCAATAAGTACTTGGTATCCAAAATTTGTTCTGGTGGATGCATTTGAAGATGTTCTAAAACCAGGTGTAGATAAACAAATATATTTCAGAAAAGGCTCACTTTTTTAAATTCTCAAACAATAGAGAGTAACTGGCTTCATCTAAAGTGTTTTCCAGAGAAAAATGAACCAACAAGCATCGACATAAATGGGAATATATATCCAAATATACATTACGAGAAAAATCAATATTTGTAAATATATTAAAATTGGTAAATGATATTTCTAAATTTTAACTCACCATTTTGCACATGCTAATTATATAAAGAAAAATATATCTGTAAAATGGTAATATGAATAGAGACAGTTGAAAAACTTATCTTAGATGATATGTTTAGTCCTTTGATGGACTTTATTAAGTCAAATGTAAGGACCCTTACATATGCCTTGATAAAGCACATCAGAAAACAAAACACATAATTAAGATAAGTTTTGCTTTTGTCTCTCTTTCTATATATATATATATATATATATATATATATATGTGTGTGTGTGTGTGTGTGTGTGCGCGCTTGAATACTTTCTAAAATCCAACATTGTTTTTTATTTTAGTGGGTGCACATGTTTGGCAACTTTGCTAGTAATCGAGAAGTTCTTACTACAAAAAAAAAAAAAATATGAATCCTGATGATGAAACTTGTCTTCCTTTTTTCCATCAGGGAAGCCTCTCTGGTAGTGCTCACTGAGGTTAAAAGAATGCTTTCCCTGAAGGAAAAAGGAAATACAAGTTTGATTCTTGTCAAGAATCATATTTTTTATTAGTAAAGACTTATCACTTTCGAGATTGATTTACATAAATTTCATTGTTTAAAATAACAGATATCAACTGAAACACATGTACCCACAAAAATTCATGTTTATAGTAATAGTATATATATATATATAAGATTGTGTGTAAATTTATGTGAAGTACATTTATAGAAGTATATTTAAATATATAAATTGGTGTAAATTTTCCTCTTTTCATGTAATGTTTGACTAAAAAATCCCAACTTGAATTGCATAATCACAAAATCAAATAAGACAGCAAAATAAAAATTATTTCTTTACATGGAGAATTTGTAATATAATTATTATATTTATTTCTTTAAAATGTCTAAATTTTAATCTCATATCACTTAGAAAAATGAATTTAAGAGTGATTTTTTAAATTATTCAACTTATTAAATTTTATATTTAAAATAAATATTAATAATCACAATAAAAACTGATATTAATATTATGCTTTAAGCACTCTTAAATAAATTAAATATTTGTTATTAAATAAAATTCTTTGTCTTAATACTTTTTTTTATTATGAATCTTTGATTCTTCCTCTATTAAGACAATTCCACCAGAAGTTTTTACAAAAACAAATGACCAGAATTAAGGAATGGTCTTAGTAGAGGAATTTGACTGAAAGTTTTTTGTTTTTGTTTTTTTCTTCATTTCAAGAATTCTGAAACACCTTGTACTCACATTTTTGGAATGAAAGAAAAAAAAACATCATGAAGTGTTTTTATAGGATATATAATAAAGCACAAAGGTCTTTTTTCTTTTTTAATTTTTTAATTTTTTTTTTTTTTTTTGTAATTAAAAAGATTTTTAAGTGTGGACATGTGTTTGAAACTACTGCAATATATTCCATCCTGACAGTTTCTGGCTAAAGTGTGTTGTACATCCACATCAAAGTATCACATACATACCAAAAATTATCATGTTCAAAATCTTCTACACGCTTTGCTAGTGCGTACTGATTACAGCACTACAATGTTTGTTAGTATGTATCGAACACACATATACATAACACACTCAAATTTTGATCAAACATTCAAGCATATGTGTACTACATTTTTCTGTAGATATATCAATCTGTATATATATATATATATATATATATATATAAAAGATTTATTTTTATATTTTATATTTCTTCAAATGTTATTTTTAGTGGATACCCTTGTTTGATAGACGCCCTGTTTTTTTTTATGATGTCTATCAGCCTGCATACTTGAGAAAATTTATTAATGAAAGTATGCACCCATGCTATTTATTAAATTTTCTCAGGTGTACATGCTCATAATTGTAATACCTCATTTTTTTAAATATAGTGTGTCTAGGTCAAGAATATGCAACCACTAAAATAGTGTTTGAAGTAATATATATATATATATATATATATATATATATATATATATATATATACAGATTGCTATATGTATTTATGGGCTTGTGTGTACGTATATATATATATATATATATACTTATATGTATGCATATACACATATGTGAGTGTGTGCATGTATATATATATATATATATATATATATGTGTATATATACATATATGTATGTTGGTACTGTGTATATATGTATATCACTTTAAATATGAGATGTAGATATATACACCTTGTATAAACATCACATTTTGTTGTTGCTGTAACTGCAGTTAGTGCACATGTGTTAGTGTGTGTATATGTACCTCAGTAAATCATACATATGTCTGACATGTGACATGTGTGTTCATTCTGTTCTCTTCACAAAACAGAATACCTATCATTACACACATGTCTGTGAGACAGCAGGTGTGTGGGCATGTATCTAATTAATGAGGCTTCGGAGACACCTTGTTGCCACCATCATAACTAATTAAGTGCATATATACACCTGTTGATATCCATGTATATGCATATGGATTTGGTGTCTGCTCTTGTTGCCCCTGTATATAGATATCAGACACATTCACACACCTTGTGTTACACATAGACACACACAGGCTTTTCTATGCCTTTTTTGTAATGCACATGTATTTCGTATATGTTTAAAATTCATCTCTATACATGTGCATTAATACTCATACACCTTATACATATTCATGTATATATGTATGAACGGATGAATGTATATAAATATATATATATGTATCTATAGATATGCACAACAGAGTCCTGTAAGTAGTACCTTCCCTTTTACTCCCTTTATTTATTACGAAGGGGAGGAACATACCCTGTGTTCACAGAGATTAAATAGAATTTAACTACAATTAATTGGTCCCCCATTTAGAATAGTGGGGATTCTTTGAAACTTCACTTCCCTCTCTTTTTCTCACTTTAGCTCTCCCTCAAAACCCTGCCCTTCCCCTCCAGCGGCGGTGGTAACTTTCTGAACATCTTCCCATGGTATGGGGTAGGCAGCAGATTCACAAGAAACCAACATAGTAATTAGATGCAATTAAGAATATTATCCACAAGACAACCACAAGTGCAGACCACCCATGCTATCTATACAGCACTTGGTGATTTCTGTTACATTTTCTTCTTCTTTTTTTTTTTTTTTTTTTTTGTTTATTTACAGGACAGAATTCATTCTTTTTAAAGAAAGAAATTATGCCATTGTAATCATATTTAAACTTCAGAAAGTCCCAATTGTTAATCTTATAATGGCCACCACCTTCATTATTATTCACTTGTAGCAATGCTTTCATAAAACAAATACAAGACTTCTATTTGCACCCCCAAATGCATTCAGTTGTTGACATGTTCATGGCTCTAACCTTCACATTTTCCAGCTTCTGTTGATTTCATAAAAGACCAGGTAGGTAGTTTCTGTTGACTTTGATAATATTCTTTTTACATGATTGCCAAATGTTTTAAAGTCTTTATAATTGATGGTAATTCTTCTCAACAAATGTCATTTTCTTGTTTTCTGTCTAGCCTGAGGATCAGCCGTAATTCCTGTTGGGAGCTCCAGGCTGATAGCTTTCTTATTATTATAGCTAGCATTCACAAATCATGAAACAAGGCTCCAAAAATGACGCGTAACAGGAAATTAAGTAGAAAATGTTATTTTTCAGATGAGTAAAAGATTGGCTGTGATATTTGCTCTGTTCTTAGTAAAGTAGCCGATAGCTGTTTGTTTAACCAGAGAAAAGAAATGCAATAAAAGGGGGAAAAAGATCTTTCTTAATAACATTGGAGAAGAAGAATGCTTAACATCGGTTAATTTTAACAATATTCAAGGTGAAAATATAATCAAATGTTTGTACCTTAGATGTTGGCAACTAAAATTTGTTTTCTTGCCTTCTGATGGTTGAATATCAGAGCATTGAATGTATGAAACTAAACATTTTCAATTACCAAACAAAATCTTTTGAAACACAAAAATGATATTATATATATGGTATGACAATTGAATTCCCAGAATGACTACAACTTATCACTGACATAATGAATCAGCAAGCATTCATACCCAACATGTCTGAACATGCTATCACTTCTAATTTTAAATGAATCATTCAGTGTTGAGCAGTAGAGAAAGTTGTATGTGTTCATTTGTACTGTTGGCAGAAATAAATGAAAGGAATCTTGAGCAGTAGCTTGACACCAGTTTTTTGGGAAGATTGGTGAAACTGCTAGTTGAATTATTTATAGGGTGTGAAGGATTAATTGTCTTCTAAATTGTATAAAAATGAATATGATGCTGATATCTCACTTTCACATATATTTTCACAAAAATGTCTTGAAATATGAAAGTAAATTTATTTGATAAATTCACCACTGGCTTCAACCACAACCTCAAGACCTACTGGGATTTTGGATGGTCTTGTTGTTGACTGATGTTATAATTTTTGCCTTAAGCTCATCTTTGGTGATACAAGGAGTTTTGTTAGTCTCTCAATCAACTGCACTCCACACAACATAATTAAGAGGGTTGCAGTCTGGAGAGTTAGGTGGCCAGATGTAAAAGTGTGACGTTGTTATAGAAATTGTCTGGCAGCCATGATGGGGTTCTCCTGCTTGTTTGTCATGATGCAGACTCTTATTGCCAGACATAAGGTCTTCCAGCAGCCACCCTCTTGATCCAGGCAGCACTACCTCTTCAAGACACTTGATCTAGGTTTTCATGTTGAGTCTGAGGCTGGAAGACATTTATTTTTTTTAACAAAATTTCTCAAAAATATTCAAGCCAGTAGATATATATATAAGTATACTGTTTAATTAAAAAAAGAATATCTACTTAAATGCAGGTATCTAATAAAGTAATGTTCAAACAAATAAATTAAAATATGTCGGTTGTTAATCCATCTTGTTAATTTTCGGAATCTTCTGTAATATATATATATAGTTTATAAAAGATTTTAGATTATTACAATGGGTAATACATATTTCACCGTGTCCTGATGTTATTATCGTGGCTCATTATATTACTCTGTTAAATTAAATAAATTAATTTACCATTGAGTTCTTCTCTATCAGAATTTAATTGGATTGTATACCAAGTGTATATATATATATATATATATATATATATATATATACATACAGAGAGAGAGAGAGAAAAGATGAATAGAAATAAAAACATGAATAATTTTGTTATTTAAATTTGAAATGTAATTACTAGATATTACCACAATATCACTGGAGTAATAAATATGAAATGGAACAATTTAATTACTAGATATTACCACAATATCACTGGAGTAATAAATATGAAATGGAACAATTTAATTACTAGATATTACCACTATATCACTGGAGTAATAAATATGAAATGGAACAATTTAATTACTAGATATTACCACTATATCACTGGAGTAATAAATATGAAATGTAACAATTTAATTACTAGATATTACCACAATATCACTGGAGTAATAAATATGAAATGGAACAATTTAATTACTAGATATTACCACTATATCACTGGAGTAATAAATATGAAATGTAACAATTTAATTACTAGATATTACCACAATATCACTGGAGTAATAAATATGAAATGTAACAATTTAATTACTAGATATTACCACAATATCACTGGAGTAATAAATATGAAATGTAACAATTTAATTACTAGATATTACCACTATACCACTATATCAATAAATCAGGCAAACATTTGTATCCAGGCACATACAGATAAAGTCCAACTTAAACTTCTATTTTTTTTTTAAACAAAGATCAGAAGAGAAATCCATTGCTGAACAGTCGAGGAAATTATGTGTTCATGCTATACTGTTAACAGAAATGAGTGAAAGCAATCTGGAGCATGAATTAAGATCAAATTTTGTGTGAAGATTAGTAAAGTGCTAGTAAGCATTAGCCTTTTTTTAAAAAAAAAAGTGTTATGGTGAAGGTGCTATAAAGAAACCAATCATTTTTTAGTAGTACAGACAGTTCAATGAATGGCAAGAATATGTGCATGGTGACACAAGGAGCGGGCAGCTTAAATAACAGAACAAATGCAAATCTAAACAGAGTTTAAACCTAGTGCACTTAGATCAAAGATTATGGATGAAGAAGAACTGAATAGGGAAACAGTATGGCTGACTGTAACAGAGGATTTGGGATTTCTTCAAAGAGTGCTTTGAATCTTGACATTTTAATTGCTGGAAAAGCCCTATGAATGTCAAGTTAGCCGACCTGGTCACTATTGGCTGCTATTACCTTCAAAGCACTCCCCTTGTGAAACTCAAGATGATAGTCACTAGGTGACCAGGTAAGAAAATTTTACTTATATATTTTTTTTTAATCATATCACCCCGAGCAAGGTGGTAACGCCACTGATGTGCTGGGGGCTACATCGGAGTGAAAAGATTGGAAAAGAGAAAACCGGAAACCGCATCCTAAACAGGAAACAAGGGATGAGCCTCTTCACCTGTTCAATAGACGTGGATGGAGTGTGAACTGGGTGATAGTTTAGTCTATCTACACTATTTTAGGAATCCTCACACTGCATATAATAAATAAAAACATGACTTTTGTCATGTTTATTGCTTTTTGATATTGTTATAATTTCTTAATGTAAATTCATCAGGTTATTTTCATTAAAATCAGTTATTGTAACATTCCAAAATAGACCACAGAAATAAAGAAAGAGCAAAAAGACTTAAAATACATCTCTTCAGGGCAAGTGATAACATTAAAGAAAGACTGTGATAGAGAAAGCATTTAGTAAAAATATAAGCATAACAGAAAAAAGGCAACTTGCCTGTATATTTAAACATTTTACGTACCTTGAAGGCATATGATATGTGTACATGACATGAGGAAAATTGTATGAAAACAAACATAAAAATACACAAAAATCAGTGGAAAGAGGAAAGTCTTGGATAATTCTAAAAGGTAAGAGATCACCCGGGGTGAGAGAATAGACCTAAATAAGAGATATTAGAAAAAGGAACTAGAAAATGAAAATTGAGGTGAGCAAGATAATTAGCAGAGAGTAAGGATAACAGATAAAACAAAATGTTTGATTGGTACTCAATGGATAGCAAATGCAGAATGAAAAAGAAAAAACAGAAGATGAAATATGTTTTGCTGGTCAGACAGCAAAAAAATGTGTAGTCATTACAGGAGAATTTTGAAATGCCTTCACAGTGGCTCATCGTCACCATCATCTGAAAACTTCAGAATGTCTGATTTTTTAATCAGTTGTACTTTCTACAAATTATTATTGATATATATTTATAGTTTATTATATCAATAAATTCAGAGAATAATGATGGAAAAATGTTCATTATACAACTAATATCAAATTTCTCAACATAAACTTTTTACTATCTGGAGAAATGGCTTCCTTTGATTTCATGCACTACATGTGATGTGCTAAAGAAAAGAATGATTCAGCTGAAACATTGTTAACTGTAGAAAATTGACAAGCAAGTGATATAAGCATCTGAACAATGTCACATACATACATACATACATACATATAGCAACATATATATATATATATATATATATATATATATACATACACTACCGGCCATAATTATTAGGCCACCCCAGTTTTATAAAAAATGATGCATTTCATACTATTTTTACTATTTATTGCCAAGTGGATAATTCTAAATGAAAATAGAATAGTTCTTTTGTTATTATTACTTTGCAAAATTTTACAAGGCAGCCAGGAAGCCTTTGCTTTGGCAATCCAATAAGAAGAGACTAGCATGGGGAAGAGAGCACAAAAACTAGACACCAGAACAGTTCATTTGATGCACATGTTATTGTGCAGTATGAACAAAAGAACCATTCTATTTTCTTTTAGAATTATCCACTTGGCAATTAATACTAAAAATAGTATGAAATACATCATTTCTTTTACAAAATTAGGGTGGCCTAATAATTATGGCCAGTAGTATGTGTGTGTGTGTGTGTGTGTGTGTGTGTGTGTATATATATATATATATATATATATATAATAGAGAGTAGGTTGGTGAAAGAAAATTGAAAAGGACACTAATAATAATATATTTATTTTATATCATTAGGTTTAAATAATATGCACAGAAATATTTTTATTCTCACTTTTTCTTTTTTTCTTGAATCTTTTTTGGTTAGTATTATTTATATATATATTAAAAAGTGAAATATTAACCATTTATGCAACCCAGGTTTCAACATTATAGGCCCCATCAAAAATCCTTCTTTACTATGTATATATATATATATATATAAAACAATAGATTGTATTATTCCACCATTCTTTCTTGTTATTTTCTTATTAATTTTTTTAAAAATTACTTTGTTTTGAATATGAAAATATATCAGCAGATACAGATTTTGAAAGATCACAAAAATTTCTGTCATTGGGTAATTGTGCTTTGCTAGAATTATTTCCCTTAGTTTAATGACAAAGCAGACTTAGCTTGAAAGTGGTTTCCAAGATCAAAAAATGATTATCCTGGTTTGATTCTTGTGATGAGGCTCATTTACTTTATAAAAAGTTTCAGTTTGTAGGTCAATAGGCATTAATTTTGTTGTTGAGAAAAAATTCATGTCTATGTGAAACATTTGTACACACTAAATATGACACTTATAGTAATGGTAGTAATAATAGTTATTAATAATAATAATATACACACACACACACACACACACACACATATATATATATATATATATATATCCTATGTCAATGGCACGACTCTGAGTTTCATGTGTTATACAATCATCAGGTGCATATTTGTTATGTTCCCAGAGGATGAAAATGTGCTTTTGTAAGAAAAATAAAAAGATAAAACAAGAGGATAACTCTTAACATAGGTTTATTAGTTTAATTACAAGTCGGATAGTTACTGAAGCTGCTGAACTGATGAAAAGTAATCCATGGAAAATTGTACTGCTCAACTTGGTGTTATGGCCAACTCTCCTGTCCCAGAATGCCTTGCTTACCAAACACAGGATGTGACCAAAACCCTATTTATCGCCTGTCCAGTCAAAGGAGGACAGTCAATTAAGTGCCATATGTGATACAAGCTTGGGTGATCATGTCTGACTGGGCAGGAGGTTGCCATTACTTTCTGCAATAGACTGATTGCCAGCCAAGGCTATAGAACCCAATCCGTCCTTTTAGTTAACCCATAACCGGTGAGAAGATATGGATTAATACCTTTCTCAAGGGTATTTGTGTGTAAGTGAATGCAATGAATTCAATTGGAATTCAAACTCAGCTCCCCGATTTCTCATTCTGAGCCAATATCCACTGCACTACAATGCACAAGGGAGACAACTTGTTTTAATATTTTTATTAGGCCAAACTGTGCCCTAACAATATTACAAACTGACTATTTAAGGGATTTAAATTTAAAATCACTCAATGGTCATGGGAGTTAAATCTTATAATTTTAGGGTACTATTTTTTAATTTATCAAGAGTAATATTTAAATAAACAAAAATTATTTTGAGATAAAAAAATTAAAGTATCTAATTTAAAAATTATTAAAATATGGGTAGTTGAAATCAAATGATGTTAATAGTAATATTTACAGGGTAAAGAAAAAAAGGGGTAAAATAAAGGAGTGAGATAGAAAAAGACAAACATATAGGAGAATTTGTATCAATCAGGATCTAAGAATTTAAGTATTTTTTTCTATGGCAGCATATGGTCATTAATTCACTTTTTTGTTAAGTAGATTGGGGCTTTTTATGTGGTTTAAGATGACAAGCTTTTCTAAAAGACATTAGTCAAATTTGTCTTGTTTTTCTTGTAAAATTTGGTTTTTCGTGACCATACTCCAGGTAGTAACTGTATTTTTATACATTTGTATATTCCTACATATACATTTATTAATTCTTATATCAATCTATCTCTCTCTCTCTCTCTCTCTCTCTACATATATATATATATATATATATATATATAATATTAAGTAGTTATTAATCTGAGGCAAATTGTACTGAAAGCAATTTAAAAAACAATGGTATAGCCACAAATCATCATTCAGGAGAGAAAACCTTAAGAATTGTACCAAACTAGCCAACTATATTTGGAAATTAAAAGAAAAAAAATAACAAAAATCCTAATGTAAGCTGGAGCATATCGAGAAAAGCCAAACCTTACAGCAGTAGATTTGTGTCAAGAGGAAAAATTAACTATAATAAAATTTCCAGAACAAAAAGATTAATGTATGGTCTGAAATCATGTCTGGATGCATACTCATGAAAAAGTGTGTTTTGGGTTTGTACAAACTTGATGAAAATATGTATAATCTATTTACTCCACTTCCAATACTATTTTGCTGCTCTTTACTCACTCCTCTTTTATATTAAACTTCCTGTTATGCATTCAAAAATAAAGCATTAGGAAATCAGTTAGTCAATAATGCCTGGCAATATCAAAAGGTTAAAACCATGGTAGCATAAATAGCCGATTTTTTTAATTTTTGAGATGTATAAATATATTTGTTTAACAAAATTAATCATTTTAGTCTCCTGTCTAATGCTCTATCAATTTAGGTATTTTCTCTTGCACAAGAAGACAGTCAATCTTAAGGATGATCAGTTGTTTTATCTAGATTTTAAATTTGTTACCTAGCAACTGCTTCTAAGAAAGTTCTTCAGGAAAAATATATTGGAACCATTCAACTGAAAGCTTTTCTCTGTAAAGATTGCAGATTAAGTAAGAATAATTTTCAAAGCTGGAATATTTAACAGGATTTTGTTTTGTTTTCTTTTCTTCTTTCATATTCTGATTTTACTACTATTACTCCAAAAACTGTTTTTGCATTCATTATTTTATCACTGTCATTATTTTTCTTTTCTTACTATCAGTGGATATTACTTTATTGGGTCCTGCTTCTTGTACCTGTTATGGTTTTAAAGATTTGAGGAAATAGAAAGCTTTTATAATCTATGAAAGTATATTCTTCTCCAATCAGTTTTGTTTTTTTTTTTATAAATTACAGCTTGAAGAGCTACTATGTTTGATGGTAAGACAATTTTTTACCCAAAACATATTAGAATTTTCTCAAGTTGTTATACATACATAAAAAGAAATTTTTTAAGCTAAAATAGTCTTATAGCTAGAGAATATTGAAACACCAGTTCTTATATGATTTCCGGTTAAGCAATGTTGAGCCTAGTGACCACTTGGAGGTGCAATTGACATAATGAACAATGTCTCAGAATTCTTAATCAGAGAGTCCTAATTCCAGTTGGGTTGATTATATTCATTTATAAGCAAATAAATTTGGGAAAGGTATGAATCCACATATTCTCTCTCCCGATATGGGTTATTAAGTAAGACTTGTGTCTCTAAAACCATTATTATTTTAAAAAGAGAAATTAAAAAAATAAAATTTTGTACAAAATATTTAGATTTTGGCATTGAATAACCCATAGAGGTTAATATGGTGCTAAGCAACCAACTGAAATGGTGAGGAGAGAGTTTAGATCTATTAAATATGGCATATATTTAATATATTGCATAATGGTTTCTTTCTCTCTAGTAACCACAACCTAAAACAATTCTTATATGCCAATTGAATTAAGCTCTGAATTTTACAATCTAATTGAATTCCTTGCCAGTTTAATCATTTTTCACATCTTTTTTGCTTTTTCTTCTTTGTCTATATTTCTGAGATGAGGCATTATAATTATTTACACTATTTACATTGTTTGGGCTGGGTTTTTTTCTCTTTTTACCGATTGCACATATAAACAGTTTTACTTATAAAATATATGTGTGTCAACTAAACTGAACTTTAAATGTCATTATTTCCTGTCAAAACATTTACAAACTTTTTATTCTCTAATGCTACCGAGTCTAACCAATTCTGCAAATATTTATCAGAAAAAAATCAAAAGTAATCATCTCTTCCTGACCAGACGCTAACAGATTTAAATTATATTTCACCTTTTTTTTCATTGGCTGACAAATTTGCCTTTATTCACAGCAAGCAACTCACTGGGTAATTTATTCATTAATGTCAGAATGTGTTTTCATTGAAAAAACAAGATAGAAAAACTGACCTCTTCACTTCCCTCATCATTATTTCTATGACCAGGTGGAGTTTTAGGAACATTGCACAGCTTTGAACCCCTGACAACCTTTTTTCATATTTCTTGTTTGCATTCCAATGTCTGAGTCTCCATGAAGAATCTTTGTCCACTTAGTAACCCTGTTCACACATATTTTCCCTCTGTCTGACTATTTTGGCATTGTTGGGTGGGAGTGGAATGATTATTGGCTCTCATGATATGTCCATACCCTTTTCTCTTCCTCTTCTTGAGAGCATTTATGAAGTTTTCCATCATACTGTTTCTTTTCTGATGGTGTCTCACATAGCATCATTTGTGATGTGGTCTTTACCTCCATCTCACTTTTCACACTTATATGACTGTGTACAACTGATTTGAACATTACCATTTTGACCATGAGACCCTGGCCAAAATCTTACCATGGTCAATTTGTCAACATAAGTAAAATAAATTCCTTGATTTGTATGGAAAAAAAACAGAATTATGTCAAAATCGATAAAAAATAGACATTTGTGCTTAGTTTAATTTGTAGCATATGTAAATGTAGGTGGAAATAATCAAATGTTAATAAGATAATGAGGGTCACATCAGGTTCCCACTTTTTGGTAGTGTTGGGGATAGTTTGCATTGGTGTGAAATCAAGAGATGTCAGTTCTTCAATATGGCAGTGAATGCTGGATGATATCATCAAAGATGAAGGAAAAGCTTGAAGCAACTGGTGTGGTTCTACAGAAGGATACTGCAGATATGGATCAAGCGTGTGAGTAATGAGGAGGTTCTGGAAAGAATGGAAACAAAAAGTAAATTAATAGCATTAAGAGCATCAGGAAAAGACAGCTAAAGTTACTGTAACATGCAATGAGGAAGGAAGCCTTGGAGAACTTGATACTAACAGGCCAGATAGAGGGGAAAAGAGACAGGGGAAAGCAGCGGATAACATATTTGAAGGGCCTGAGCAGGTGGATGACCAAACGGGGTTTGCGGAGTAAAACAGGAGAAAGTGTGCTAAGAACCACCAGGGATAGAGAGACGTGGAAAGCCATGATCGCCTACGTCCTGAAAAGACAAGGCACATAGAAGAAGAAGAAAGTGGGTTTTGTTAAAAGAGATATGTGATTGAATGAAAAACCTTTTGGCTTTAATTCCTTCATTTTACCATAGAATTAGACCTGCATGGAATATCAAAGTAACAGCTGTACACACTTCATAAATTAATTTTCACTGCTAGCTAAAAAAAAAAGTCTTTTCTTAAAGTTCATTCAAAGGTTTCTTCTGTAATCTAAACTTATTTATTAATGAAACTTTGTCTGTGTGTGTGTGTGTGTATCCGTTACCTATAGACTCCAAAACAGCTGAACCAATTTTCTTGAAAATTTACACAGTTGTATTATAAACGTCTGCGAGTGTTCTTAGCTAGGTTTTGTGTCATGGTACCCCCGATAAATATCGAAAATTGATAATCGAAAGAATCGAGTTATAGAAGGAATGGTCTGATTTTAATCAAACTTGATATGCTCATAGACAAAAACATAAGAAATGATATTCAGAAGTTTCAAGGTTGCAGTTCTTACAATAATGCAGAAAATTTGATATCGATACCAGGAAATCAAAATTTGACTTACATCCATTCATTTTTCTTTCAGTCTACAGTTTCGCTTTAACTGGAAATAACTATTGCTTTTTAGGCTTTCCAAAGAGTCTGAGCTCCAGGACCATGGATTAGTTTTAAAGCTTTCATTACACCCAAGCAATGCTGGGCTACACTGCTAGTATTAAGTAATGTTGTATTATCTTCTACCTTGGTAAATCACTGAAAATTCATCTACTGCAGTGAATATTATTTGGTTGATGAAATAGTTGTATATCTCACTTATTTGAATTTTGAGCCCAGATAAAAAGTTACAGTTTTCAATATTAATTTTCAAAGTATGCACACCTCCCTTATTCAGTAGACTTGCACAATACACTCTAAAATATTTCTTAACAGTATAAATCCTAAATATAGCTCAAAGAAACAGAGACATGTTGAAATTAACTGTCAAAGGAAACAGGTTATATAATTCCTCTTAAGTGGACAGCTTTTCGATCAACTCTCATCAAAGAGGACAGTTGATAAATTACAATCATTTCATTCCATTTGGATGTGTGCCAGGCTTAGTAAATATCAATATCTCTCCATCAAAAATGTTAAGTGTCTCGGGTAAACATTTTAAAAGTAAATATACTTTTAAAGTGTTTACCTGAAATACTTAAGACATATGTTTTCTATTTTAAAGAAAGAGTTGACAAAACTTAACCGAGGACAAGGTAAAATATAAACTATCAAAAAAATGTTTTTTTTTCTCTTGACATCACTATTACTGTACACTTCCTTGGGAATTTTTTATTATCTTAAAAAGCTATTTTTAGAATTTTTATGAAACGATTATCTGCCAAACGTGGTACACGCTTGGGCAATCATGTTTCACTGGGCAGAATATTTTCCCACAGTAGGTTGCCATTACTTCTGTGCTAGACTGGTTGTCAATCAATGCTATAGAATACAATTTGTCCTGCTATTTAATAGCTAGAGCGAAAAGAGACAGATTAATACCTTATCCAAGGGTATTTGCATGTAAGTGAATGCAATGAATTCAACTGGAATTTGAACTCATCTCTCCAATTTCTCATTTTTAGCTGATGTCCACAATGCACATCCCAGTAATTTAATGAGATAATGATAGCAAAACCAAGCTAGCAACATTTCAGCATCACTGAACCAATCATCAGTTTTCTCCTGTCATGATAAACAATTGCACTCACAATGAGCCTCCTTCGCTGGAACTTTTGTTGGAATGCAAGCTCACATCAGGCCTCAACTCATATATATTATCCATCAGTAAAGGTACTAGAAAAATTATCAGTTCCTTGTATCACTCCAGAAAGTAGCTCCCACTGACTCCTCCTTCCAGGATCTATTTTAACATGAGTCAGAATAGACCAAATATAGAGTAACAGGATATAGCTGTCCAATCATCACTTTCCAGCTTTGAAAGAGTTCAAAAGCATTTTTGCAGCTTTGTAGAGAAGTGTTTTTCATCCTACAGCCATTTTCCACATACAAAGATTAATCTGTACTTTGTTTTTATTAAAACCTGTTAACTATTCTGTCATTGATAACTGTATTCAATTGATGAGGTAATTTACGTTATTTACATTGTTTGGATTGTTGCTCTCAGCTTTATTGCAATATTCATGAGGTTTCAGCTGTGACCTTCTTTAGGTGATTGGAATTTTGAACTGAACTCTTCATTTCAATTCCAGGATAGATTGTTCTCATTCCATGAGTCATGCCACTCTCAGATGTCTTAGTTATCTCCCTTTTAACTTAACTCTTTAAATTATTTTGTTCTCCACTGCTGTAGCCAGGTATTGAACTCAGAACTTTTTAGGTTAAGTCATTTGATCTAACCATCACTTTTATCCACTGACCCATGTGACTTTGAGGAGTTGTGAGTTTATACCTAGCTACAACAATGGTGAACAAAAAGACTTAAATTTGAATTAAAAGGGAGATAACTAAGATATCTGGGAATGGTATAACTCATGGAAGAGAACAATCTACTGCCGTGATCGAAATAGAGGGTTCAGTTCAAAATTCCAATCACCTGAACATACAACAGCTGAAACATAAATATAGCAATAATAATGAGGACAACAATTCAAATAATGTAAACAATTACAATACCTCATCTCAGAAATATAGACAAATATTGATGGGGTTCTTTTCCTCTAAATTTCTAATAGTAAATAGTTATCTATGATGTCAGTGCAGTTTCAAACTTCAGTCAGTTAAGTGCCATATGTGATACATGCTTGGGCAATCATGTCTTGAAAGAGACATGACTGACTTGGCAGAAGATTATCCCGCAGTAGGTTGCCATTGCTTTCTGCAGTAGACTGGTTGCTGACCAAGAACCCAATCTGTCCTGTTATTTAACCCATAAATGGAGGGAAGAGCTGGGTTAATACCTTTCCCAAGGGTATTTGTGCATAAGTGAATGCAAGGAATACAACTGGAATTTGAACTCAACTGCCCGATTTCTCGTTCTGAGCTGATATCCACTGCACCATGATGCACATCCTCAGTTAGCATTTATAAAAATAACTTTTTTTAAATCATTTTACCCTAAGTAGTTTAGGTGCTTTGAATTGATGTACCAATTACAACTGAGTCGTGAGTTTGATCCTCTCTGGGTACTCTATTTGTTTATCCTTGTTTCACAACTAAGCTGCACTTAAAAAAATCACAATTTCACCCTAATCAAGGTAATAAAGTTACTATAATTCAAGGGGTTACTGAGTGTGAGAGAATATGAGAAATAAAACTGTAAAGATAAAGAAAGATGAAAGAACAGGAATTAATAAGAGAAAAGACAATTGACATTGGATTAAAATTTTGAAGATCAAAGCTTACATCTAGCTACTGTATTGTTATGTTCAAGGCAGATGTTCAATCAAACTACAATCTTTGGTTCCAGCAGTTTGACAGTTCAGACATTCACAGCTCGGACCTGCCAGGCTTTGTACACTGAATCAACTCATCCTCATCTCCTTCCGATTCTATTGATGAGGAGAATGTTCCACTCAGCCTCTTCCTCAGAATTGTTACATTGTGGGGAAGCCTCCTAAAATGATACTTAACCAATCACTACAATCGTAACTGCTTCAAGTCGATTGTCAGTCATTATCTACAGGGTGCAATACGCAAATTGTCACAATTTTATATTTTTAATTTCCCACATGACCATTGTTTCTTTTTTGTTTTGTTTTGTCGACAGCACAGTATAGTAGGGTCAGCTGGGCACTGCCTGTAAGAAAAAGAGCACCATGATGCAATTCACTCTGCCAGAAATTTGGAAATGTAATGTACTTCTTGGCATTTGTGCCAAAAGTTCCAATACAAACAATTCAATGTGTTTGGATGTCCATCTGATGACAGTGCAGAGGATTCAGAAAGTGTTGGATGAGTGTAACGATGATTACAAAAATATGACAGATCAAAAACCCATTCTGTTTGTTCTGACAAGAAAAGAATTCCTGAATTTGTTGATGAGGGCCTAAAACTCAACATCAAGTGCCTTGAGGAGGTTATACAGCCTAGGTCAAGAGGGTGGCTGCTATAAGACTATGTCTGGCAACAGAGCTCTGCACTATGCCAGAAAATCAGGACAACCCAGTCATGACTTTTTATTAATCACATCACCCCTTATACAAAATCACCTAAATCCCCAGACTACAGCCCCTTCGTTCATATGTGTGGGGTGCAAGTGAACAATAGACAAATTTCCTTGTAACATCAAAAATGAACAGAAGGTAAAGATTATGGCAGTATTCACCAGCTTAAACAAGGAGACCATCCAAAATAGTTGCAGAAGATCCAGAAGTTGTCTGAAGGCCATGGTTGAAATCAATAGTGATTTTATTGAATAAATTTACTCTAGTATTTCAAGATATTTTTGTGTAATTTGTGTAAATATATCTATTAAAATGAGATATCAGTCTTATTTTCATTTTTACATAATCTAAGCAACAATTTATACATCACACCCTGTATTCTACATAAATTTATGATGTACATATCTTGATTCTTCTTCTATGTGCCATGTCCATTCAGGTTGTAGGCGATCGTGGCTTTCTACATCTCCCTATCCCTGGTGGCTCTTAGCTCACTTTCTTCTGTTCTTCTTCTTCTTCTATGTGCCCTGTTCCTTCAGGATGTAGGCAATCATAGCTTTCCACGTTTCCCTATCCCTGGTGGCTCTGAGCATGCCTTCTCCTGTTACACCGTGCAATCCTTGTTCTGTCATATACCTGATTAGGTCATTCAAATATGTTATCCGTTGCTTTCTCCTCTCTCTTTTTCCCTTTATCTGGCCTGTTAGTATCAGGTTCTTCAAGCCCTCCTTCCTCATTGCATGTCCCAGAAACTTCAGCTCTCTCTTCTTAATGCTCAGTATTAATTTCCTTTTTGTTTCCATCATTTCCAAGACCTCATCATTGCTCACATGCTCGATCTATGAGATTCTTCTGTAGAACCACATTTCAGTTGCTTCAAGTTTTTCCTTCATCTTTGATGGTTTTGTCCAGCATTCACTGCCATATTGAAGGACAGACAGCATGTAGCAATCCAGTACTCTCTTCCTAGTTTTTAGCGAAATTGTCCTGTTTTTTAATACCTTACTCAACTTCTTGAATGCTTCCTTCGCCATGCCAATTGGCCTTCGGATCTCTGTGTCACACTTTCCATCTTCTGTTATAATGCTTCCCAGGTATTTAAATTTTTGTACCTGCTTGATTCTGGTATCTCCGACCTGTTTTTGGCATTTTGGGCAACTTTTTTTTACTGATGACCATGCATTCAGTTTTTGTGCAGTTTATTTCTCGTCCTTTCTTGTTATTTTCTTCTGCAACTTTCTGTTAGAAGTCTTTACCCGACACAAAACATGCTCTGCCATCCACCTGCTCAGGCCTTTCAAATATGTTATCTGCTGCTTTACCCTGTCTCTATTTCTCTCTAACTGATCTGTGAGTATCAGATTCTCCAAGCCTTCCTTCCTCAACACATGTCACAGGAACTTCAGCTGTTTTTCTTATGGTCAGTATTAATTTCCTTTTCGTTTTCATCCTTTCATCATTGCTCACATGCTCAATCCATAATATTCGCAGCATCCTTCTGTAGAACCACATTTCAGTTGCTTCAAGTTTTTCCTAAATACCTAATACCATAACCTTCTACCATGAGTAAATCTTGTACCTTGCATTGGGTGAACAAGTGTAAAAAATATGAAACCATTTATATATTTCTTAGTTGAGAATAGACAAAACTATTAAATACTATTTAACCAGTTCATTATAAGATTGTAAAATAAAGATGTGAAAATAATAAAACTATTTTTACAAGAGTATAGAATTTAATTTGTAAACTATATTACTGTAAATTATGAACAAATTTATAACAATATTCTTTTAATTGACATTAAATGTAATTTTTATTTAGTAGATTAAAAATGAAAGTTATAAGAATAATATTTTTTTACAAGAGCATAAAATCTAATTTGTGAATTATAAAAACAAATTATATTATTCGTAAAACTATATACATGTATATATAATTTTTATCTTTTTTCCTCACTTTTTCTAATTCTAATTTAAAGCTGAAACCAATGTTTGCAATACCAATCATCCATGCTTTATATAGCGTTGCCACATCTAGTCAGGTGTTTCTGGTACATATTTAGAGATTCTTGATAAAATCCAAAGAAGAATTTGCAATGTTATTGATCTTGACCTGGGACCTCAGCTTCAGTCTCATTTCTATTGCGATAATCTAGTTTCTGCATACTTTTTCAATAAATACTTTCATTGTTCTGATGAACTTCCCTCGATGATACCTCGACTTTTATGAGGTCTTGGGTATGATAGTAAATTGCATCTGACAGCAAAGTCTCTGACTGGGAGGTTGTGAGGAGCATAGAACCACCTCTTAATTGCTGTTGTTCTCAGACCTAGAGTGGTAGGACTTGTTAGGGTCCCAGATATGGGCAAATAGTTAACCACCAAACTGGGGTTAAGACACAATGAAAGTATAAAAATAAACTTTTATAGAAATATATACATAAAAATAGACTTTTATAGAAAAATATACATTTTTGAAGGAAAAATATTACCAACAATAGATTTTTGAAGGAAAAAAATTATGACCACAACATATTTTTGAAGGAAAAAAAAATTATTGCCCTAATAGATTTTTGTTGTGATTTAACCATAAGTTCTACTTTAAGTATTTCTTCTCTTGTACTTCTTGCTTGTGGAATGCTTTTCCAGTGTCTTATTCCAAGTCAGCTTTGAGCTTCAAAAAGTTAAATGTTATTTTTAATACTAAGTCAACTGTTATCTTTTCTCTTTATAATTCCAGTTCTTTTATTTTTCTGTATCTTGAGTATTTCTTTTTCGAATACTCTCTCACACTCAGTAACCACCTTATATCTTAGTGACTTTATTGCCTTTCATGAGGTAAATGATTTAAAGAAGCATTATTTTTGCAAATACTAAGTTTGAAGCTATGTTTACATCGTTGATAACTGTGTACCTTCAGAAATTAAGAGGAAAAGGACATCATCAGTAGTACACAATTACCAATGACAGAAGAATAGTTTCTAATTTTTAAATAAATAAAAAGTACAAATAAGTCTTTAAACTGTCAGGGATTGATTAGATACTGTATTTATATTATGAATTGGATGCCCCTTCTAAAATGATAAAAAATAAATATTTTTTTTATATTAACAAATATTGTATATAAAGGAATGTCTAATGAATGCTAATCTATAAAAAAGATTCTCCTTCAAATGTTTTTTTATTGTTTATGAGCGGACTAGTTAATTTAATCAGTGCCTAGTCTCGGAACAAGAAACCGGGGAACCGAGTTCGAATTCCAGCTGAAACCATTGTTATTCACTTACGCGCAAATACCCTTGGGAAAGGTATTAATCTGTCTCTTCCTTCCAGTTATGGGTTAAATAACAGGACAGATTGGGTTCTATAGCCTTGGTCGACAACCAGTCTACCGCAGAAAGCAATGGCAACCTACTGCGGGATAATCTTCTGCCCAGTCAGTCATGTCTCTTTCGAGACATGATCGCCCAAGCATGTATCACGTATGGCACTTAACTGACTGACTAGTAAACTATTAAACCCCTGCTTTGTGGAATTGACTCACAAGAGGTTCCATAAAAGAACTGGAATTATAAAGAGAAAAGATAACAGTTGACTTAGTATTAAAGATAACATTTAACTTTTTGAAGCTCAAAGCTGACTTGGAATAAAACACTGGAAAAGCATTCCACAAGCAAGAAGTACAAGAGAAGAAATACTTACAGTAGAACTTATGGTTAAATCACAACAAAAATCTATTAGGGCAATAGTTTTTTTTTCCTTCAAAAATATGTTATGGTCATAATTTTTTTCCTTTAAAAATGTACTGTTGGTAATAGTTTTCCTTCAAAAGTGTATATTTTTCTATAAAAGTTTATTTTTATGTATATATTTATATAAAAGTTTATTTTTATACTACTCTCTTAACTTGGTCAAGTTGAGGGCTAACCATTATTTTTCCCCACATATTCCCATAATACCTCTTACTCTGTAATCCTCTAATTTGAGTGGCTCTTGGGTGAAGATCAGGTCACAAAATCAATAGAAAAGCTAATACAGGAGCTGCAACATCATTGAGATTGTAAATAATGCTGAAAATACAAAAACAAAAAAATTTTACATGTTTGAAAATGAGTCAATATGCCTGAAAGTTTCTGTAGCAATCTAGCTAATCAAGGGAATTATTTCAAGCGGCTTAGCATATAGTTAAAGAAAATCTATGTCTTGTGAAGCCGCCAGCAGCACATTTAAAGTGATTTCCTTATTTTTGTTAAATATAACAGCTTAACTGAAATTTTTCTTAGATTTGCTGCAAGTGATATCACATGATTCACTTGCTATTTGCTTGTTCAACTTTGTTAAGTTCTGCTTGCATGTTGTTTATACAAAAAAAAAGCTTTGATCAGATACCGTATCAGTGACACCTATTTCTATATTCTGATATTTTTGATACTAGATTTTACCCACTAAAAGGCTTGTGAGTCACTTAAGGTAGAAGGTTACTGTTAAAATAGTAATGATCATGAAAGAGGAGGTAGTCGGCAGTAAAGATTATGGGGATAAATAAGATAAAAACAATCCTGCACAAATATAAATCTACCATCCACCTGTGTATTGAATACTGCTGCCATATCTTGTCGGATGCTCCTGCTATCCACCTAGGTGTTCTTAACAAAATCCAACAAAGAATCTGTAATGTGATTGATCCTGACTTGACAGCTCAGATACAGTCACTTTCTCACTGGTGCAATGTGACTTCCCTGTGTCTCTTCTACAAATACTTTCACGGCTTCTGCTTCGATGAATTTAGCTCACTGGTGTCTCTTTTATATGAATTTACCTGAGCCACAAGATTAACAACGAGGTCCCGCCCTTTTATTGTGAAACCAATAAAATGTAAACACAAATTCTACTCCAGCATCTTCTTTTCTCACCTGTGGAATTCCTTTTCGTTTACTTGCTTCTCTAACAGCTACAAACTCTAAGAATTTAAATGTAAAATCGTCATCTCTTATCTCACTAACCTGCATCCTCTCTCTCATGCTCCTTTCTCCATCTACACCACTCTCATCAGTATTCTCATCCTTCTCTTACCCACTTCCTGACACCCCTTATAACCTGTCACGCTTTCTAATAATTTTTTTTCTATGTAACCCCCTTCAAAGCAGTGGCAGAAAAATGCCTTGCTTGAGGCAATATGATTATAAAAAAAAAAAAGATGATGACTGACTCTTGATTTGAAAAAGTTTTAATTATAGCATAAAAAAAAATATGATTTCAAACTAAAAAAATCTACAGACATTTTTCATTTTTCATGCGATGCTTTTTCAGAAACTTGGATTTCATAGTTGTCCACATTTCTTGTCATTTGTTGTTCTTAGTTCGATTTATCTTTTTAATATTTTTCCCATTTCATAATAGTTTGCTTAACTTTTAGAATGCATCTTTTAATCACTTTCTCACCAACATGACATGGCTCCTCTCTGTCTTATTTCTGATTCAGGCAGCTTACTTAATAATCATAGAATATAAAAATGACCTGAGAGTTAGGATAAACCAATTATAAGATGAAAGAGAAACTAGTCAAAATTAATAATCATGACAATGCTTCATTCAAGAAATTCTTATACTTTCTTTCTGAGCCAAACTGCTTCCTTAACGGTCATAGATTATAAAGTAATACGAAAGTTGGGATAAAAGGCACCAATAATAAGATGAAGGGGAAACTAATCAAAAATTAATAATAATGAAAATGCTTCATCTAAGAAATTCTTATTCTTTCTTTTTGATCTAGGCTGAGATAAAAGTGAAATTAGTCAAAAATTAATAATTATTACAATTTTGAAAGTTAATCCTTCCCCAAAATAAAAGAAAGTCAGAATAAATTAATAGCATTACTAAGATTTCTATGTTTGGATTCTGGTGAATTTTGAGCAGAACAGTATTATTAAACTCATTTTATACATTTCACATTCAAAATACTCCAGTTTAGGAAAAAAATATATCTGTATCATTTCCGAATAATTACTTATAAAAACGTATTCCCAGATACATATTTTGATCTTGTTCAACAATGATTGCCAAGAGGTTTCTTGCATCAATTGCAATGTTCTGCCAATGTTATATTTTCACCTTCCTCAGAACAGGCAGTCTTGTGACAGGTTTTCTTTCAACGTCCCTATAATAAGAAAAAAATTCTGCAAGCTGCAGCAAAATGAACAATGCTTTTGCACCTGTAATAACCTGAAGAAATTGTATAGGAAACGTACCTAATGAGTTACAACAGTGATAAGATAAAAAACAGAATGCCAGGTGTTACCCATGAGGAACAGAAAAGAAAAATCGCAGTTCTTTTTTTTTTTATTTACACCTTCATAACATATTTTTATCATCATTAATTAAGATACTGACTTTATAGACAGCCCTTTCTTGCCTTGGGATTCCACGAGTATGCAGTAGATATCACCAAATTTCTCTATCATGCATTCAATATGCCAGTAGTTTAAAAAAGAAAATTAAGGTTATCTTCAGTATAGTCTGTTCTTGTCCTAAGAGCAAGCAACATAGAATTTAGCTTCAAATTTATTGCACACATTCTTTTTTTTATATTTCTTTATCACATATGATCTGATCATCTTTCAATTCTACCATCACTCCTCAAACAATAATCTTACATCTCTTTGAACACTTATTCTCCATTTGGTCCTTAAACAGCAACCTTAAGCCACTATTATTATCATTATTCTTGTAACAGTGTTTGAACCTCAATCATATATCATTATTCTTTGATCAGTCCTTCAACACCTGTCTCAATATTCCATCATTTCTTGAACACCACTCTCAGTATCCCCATCCATCTTTAAGTATCATATCCCTCAGTCAGTCTGGATGTGTGTTGTGGGAAAGTGAATATCAGCTCAGAACGAGATGTTGGAGAGCTGAGTTTTAATTCCAGTTAAATTTGTTGCATTCTTTTATCTTGGGAAAAGTGTTAATTCATAACTTTTCCCTCCAGCTATGCATTAAATAGCAATGCACATAACATTCTATAGCCTTGGTTGGCAACCAGTCTACTGCAGAAAGTAATGGCAACCTACTACGGGAAAATCTTCTGCCCAGTTAGTCATAATTCTTTTGAGACATGATCATCCAAGCATGGATCACATATGGCACTTAACTGACATATATTTCTCTCAATATTCTCATCATTCCTTTGGGCACATTGAGGTGGTGTAATGGTTAGCAGGCTTGTCTTGCTTGAATCATTACAACTGAGTAGTGAGTTTGATCCTCACTTGGTGTCCAATACTTTCGGCCTTGTGCCACATCTAAGCTGCACTTAGAAAATCACCATTCCTTAAACACTCATGCTGTATGCTTCTGTATTATTATTCTTGCATTAGATATTTCAAAGACTTTCAACAAGGTGAAGAATAAAGAGTTACTATACAAGTTCTTTAGCTATGGAATCCCTGGAAGTGTCTTCTCAGTTATAAAGTCCTTCCTTATAGGCACGGCCCTAAAAGTAATTGTCAATGGCACAAAACCCAGGCAATCAATGCAGCTATCCTCCAAGGTTTGATTTTTAGTCTAATCCTCTCTCTACTTTACATAAATGATCAGCTTACGGCCATATCATGTTGAATACACCAGTTCTCGCTCGATCACCGAAGTTAAGCAACGTTGAGCCTGGTCAGTACTTACATGGGTGACTGCTTGGGAATACCAGGTGCTGTAAGTGTTTTGTGACGGATGTGCATTGTGGTGCAGTGGATATCGGCTCGGAAAGAGAAATCAGTGAGTCGAGTTCAAATTCCAGTTGAATACCCTGCATTCATTTAAGCACTGGTACCCTTGGGAAAGGTATTAATCCGTCCCTTCCCTCCAGTTATGGGTTAAATAACAAGTGTAGGACTTGGGGACCCTGCCCTTAACAACAAATCTCAATGAATCTTGATACTTGAAAAGAAAAAAGTATTACTAGACACAAAACTTATATAAAAACAACAATAAATTATTGAGAGAAAAAACGTATTACCAGCAATAAATAAATAAAAATTTAGTTGGCAATAAATGACTTGCCAAGGTTGATATACCATAAAACAAAACAACCAACCAACATAAATGATCAGCCTAAAAATATACCCCCCCACATCATTTATGAATATCTATGCTGATAATATAACTGTATATGGGTGCACCTCCCAAAGTCTAGATGACCAGAGCTTCTGACTTAGCTCTAACATCTCAATGGGGCCCCGTGTCTTGAGTTCTTAGTAGGACTTAAGCTCAACCCAGGCCTCAAGTAGAATTTGTATATATAATCTATCACTAAAGATGCTGGAAATATGTTTAGTTTCCTATGTACATGACTCTTTGTGCTATCGTCTACCTTTGCAATCAACTCTGATCATCAAACAATAGTGTGGCTGAATTTTGTGCTAGTATTGTCATATCCTACTATGGCAGCAGGAAAATGATGAACTGAAAATTGAAGATGATGCTACTACATTTGTGTGACCAATTACATTCAATAGATTGAGGGTGGAATACTTATGAATATTTCAGAATGCTAAATCTTAAAACACCAATATCATACCCTACTCTCTCTCTCTGTCCTTAAATATCAATCTTAAACCTCTCTTCATAACATAACTTTTTTTCCAGGTTACAACTGTTTTTATGACTGATACATTTTCTAAAATATTATGTAAACCATGCATGTAATATACAGTACACATTTTTTTAACTACACATTCAAAAGAACCATATTTCCACAAGCATAATATACCTTCATCCATAACACACAAAATTGTGCTGAAAGTGTGTGAAAATGCTTCTACTCATACATAATATGCCCCTCATGTTTAGTAATTAAATCGTATAAATTGTACTTCACCAATTTCATTATGGCAAATGTTTCTTAATCTTATTCAAGCTGTAATCAAAGATATTTATCAATTTCCAGTTATGATTCTAAAAGGAAACAGAAATATTGTGCCTACTACCAGACCCATTAACTTGTTTTTGTTCGATAAAATATGCAAACATAGAATAATATTATTTTAATTTAGTTTTATGATAATTCTGATTTTATTTTACATTTGTAAGTATTGTTAGCAACATATAATTGTATTTGACATCCTTATGGGGTCGTAATCACTGAATGTTAGTGTCAAATTGTCATATGTTTGTGGTGAGTAGTAATTTCACAACTGAAACTGGTCTATGAAACGGCAATTTCTTAAAGACTTTTTTGTAGTTGTGTATAATACACACCTCTAATTTTGCTTATTAGTTTTTAGAAAAAAATGCTTATTATATATTGGGATTTATGGTAAATACTGTAATTAATTTTAGAGAATGATTGCTCTTTCGCTATTTCCATGGCAAATGTTCTGACAGGCTACATTCCTTAGTTCTCCCAGTTCAGACCTTTACTGCTAGTACATGGCATGTCACATACCCAGGGTTGAATCTTCCTCATTCCATTTGTATTCCATTAAAAAAAAAGAAATTCCACTCAGACAATTTCTTCACCAGAACCGCTTCTTTGTAGAACAGACTTTCAAGTGTATTCTTCTCCAATCACTGTAACCTAGACTTAAGTCTACAGTCAGCTCTTATCTATTCTCCATATCTTCATAATCTTCCTTATATTCATACAACAACTTCTTTCATTAATTCTCTACCTTGAGTGGATCTTGGGCTTTTTATTGAGTGAACATTGAATTAAAAGATTTCAAGTTGAATTTTTTCATATAATATTTTCTACAAATACTTTCATGGCTTCTGCTTCGATGAACTTAGCTCACTGGTGCCCCTTATATATGAATTTACTCAAGCCACAAGATTAGCAACTAAGTCCCACCCTTTCACTGTGAAACCAGTAAAATGTAAATAAAAATTCTACTCCATCAGCTTCTTTTCTCACACTTCCCGTCTGTGAAATTCCCTTTCGTTTACTTGCTTCCCCGACAGTTAAATCCCCAAGAATTTAAATGTAAAGTCAATAGTCATCTCCTATCTCACTAACCTGCATCCTCTCTCTTGTGCTTTTTTTTTCCGTCCATTCCACTCTCATCAGTAATCTCATCCTTCTCTTACCACTTCCTGACACCCCCTATAACTTGTTACTTTTTCTCATAATTTTTTTCCTGTGTAACCCCCTTCAAAACAGTGGCAGTAAAATGCCTTGCTTGTGGCGATATGATTATAAGAAAAAGATTCTACTTCTGCTTTCATTGTCTATTACTATTCAAAATAAATATTGTCTCTTATTTTATTTTTCATATTACTTTGCAAATCTCTTATCTTTATTCATTTTCCAAAACATTTGAACTAAAGAATCAGTACTACTCAGTAAGATTTCATTATTGGTGACATGACTAACTGATAGTGCCCAACTGTCTACAGATTTCTGGCAACGTTTTTCTGTTCACAAGTTTCATTAAACTATTTCACATAATTAAAAATGTAACCTAATACCAAAGAGAGAGACACCCGTCTTTAATTATGATATTTTAAATATAAAAAATTTAATCAATTTAAATAGCCTCAAAAGCCATCCCAATCTGTTCAGTCCATTGGCTACTTCATTAATTTAAAATTTTCTCCCTTTCTTAAATTTATGGGAGGGAGACAGGAACATGAAATCTGCTCCAATTGACAGCATCTCAATGTTGTGTCAGAAAGCATTAAAATTTTAATTACATTTTTAAAATTGGTTGTCAATTCTCAAGTGAATATTTTGGAGCATACCAAGTATATATGATTTGCTCTTATCCCTGAATTTCACTATCTCTGGAGATCCTTCCTACAGTGGATTAATGACATCCTACTGTTTCCTTCTGGACGTGCATTGCAATTTGGTGGATTTTGGCTCAAAACAAGAAATTGGAGAGCCAAGTTTGAATTCCAGTTGAGTTTACTTTCACACAAATACACTTGAGAAAGATATTAATCCATCTCTTCTCTCTCCAGCTATGGGTTAAGTAGAAGAACAAATTGGATGCTATAGCCTTAATTGGCGACCAGTCTACTGCTGAAATAAATAATAACCTACTACAGTAAAGTCTTCTAGTTTGTCATGAATTGAAAGTGACATGAACACCCAAGCATGTATCACATATGGCACTCATCTGAGTGTTACATTACCCAGAGGATAAAGGGGTTTGCAAAGGATGAACACCCCTACCTGTAAAGTTACAGAAGTATTGATGATCCCCTCATTGATGACAGGGGTTGTCAGTGGTCACTGGTCCACTGGGAGTGAAGGACCAGTAGTAATAGTACTGTTTCATTCAAATTAACTTCTACTCTTTTTCTGTCTGATTTTCTGAAATGCAGAGTTATCATAATTTACTCTATTTACATTTGGAATATTTTTATCTTTGTTGTTGTTATTATAGTATTTCAGCTGCTGTGCCCTCCAGTCTTCGTTATTAGTAAATAATAAGGAATTATATCACTAAGATGTACACAAAACTATATATATATATATATATGCTTAGGACTCCAGTTTCAAATGGTTCGGATTTATCTATGTCTCAGATGAGGACATATTGCACAGATAGGAAACAGTGAGACTTAGGATTTCTCAAATGAAGGAATGTGAACTGGAGTTTCTTTCTATACCTGGGAAACATATTCTCAGAGAGAAACAGCACCATGGACTTGAAAGCTACTGGAAATGCAGATTTAGCCTCTGTCCATACTTGAAAGGAGGAAGCGCTAAAGATATCAACATTTTGGTTTGCTGCAGTGAAACAAACTGAATTTGGTTGCTGCTTTCACCATTGTATGGAGTGAGGTCACTAAGTGACTATCATGTAACCCACATGACTTATCTCCATCAAAGGGAGATAATCAGCTTCTCTATCTTTTCAGTGTTATCTGCATATTTTTTGTTGAGATTGTGCCCATTAATAATATTCCTAGTAGAATTTCGAGTTCTCTATGATTGCCATGTACAAATGATTGAATAAGTATGGAAAGAGGATATATCCTTTTCTTATGCCACTTTTTATTTATGTGGACTTAGTTAACATGAAATTATTATTATACAATATACATTGATTTATTTGAATTGTTGTCCTTATTTCATAGTTAATCTATTCTTTTGTCATATTAGAATTTTTTTCTGAAAGTTTTCTTATCTGATAGGAAGAATTGTTGCCAATTCTGAGTGTTTTTCTTGAATTGCTGCCTTTCATTCATTCAATTGCAAGCAGTATTTTGGAGAATTAATTGACTAGTTACTTGGAAGAAACTCATAGCATATGATTCCTTTCTAATCCCACCAGATTCACAGCATAACTTTCTTAGGATGAAGGCCTGTTTTTAGAGTTGGTAAAGTTGGCTCATATTGATTACCACAGGATCTTTTGGGCTAAACATTATTGGAAATCATCCATTCCTCAATACCTGTCACAATTTGCTTAAAAAAGGGTGCATTTTAATTGTGCTTAGATAGCAAATCACAGTTAGAAATACAATCCAAAAGATTCTTTTCACTCAGATCATGTGGTACCCAAACGTCATAGCCACTTGAGTACTCAAGCTTCACTAAGTGCTCATGGATGGTGGATTTTGATATATTTAGTGTTTTTGTCAGTTCACACTTTGTCTTAATTTGGTCATCATCTCTAATGGAGGGTCCACCTGAGCATTCTTCATCAATAAGGTTACAATCACCAACTCTAAACTTAGCAAACCATTTCCAAATAATTCTATTGGCTATAGCACTTTCACTGCACACAGCACATATCTTTTTAGTTGTTTGCAAAGTATTTTTGCCATTATGGTAATAAAATAAAAAGTATCAAGTGTCTAAAATGCACTTTATAATCTTCTATTTTCATATGGATGCAAAATTGACACAAATTAAGTTATTTTAAACTTTATTTCTCAAAAGATAGCTTGAAGTGTGCTATAATCAGAAAAGCAAGTCTATCTTTTGATAGATCTGAAAATATAAGAAATGTTTCTGAAGTAGGGAGGAATGGTCATAAATAAGAGAGTGGGATAGATGGAATGGTAAAAAAAATTATGGTAGAGAAAACAGAAAAGTCTGTTGGAATGATTTGCAAAATTCTACTTGATAGATTTGAAATTTTTTTTATAATCGTCTCACCACAAGCAAAGCAGTACTGTCACTGGTGTGCAGTGGGTTACATAATAGGAGAGTGATGAGAGAGGAGAATTGGCCACAGTAGCTGTTGGAGAATGGGTAAGAGAAGGACAGGAACATTGGTGTGAAGAGAGCTGCATGAGAAAAAAGTGTAATCCAAGTATTTGTAGAAGAGACAGAGGGAAGCCACATCTTTTTCTTCTTTATTTTCTCACCACCATACCATGTCTTCGTTGTTCTTTACCACCATACCATTTCTTCGTTGTTCTTTACCACCATACCATTTCTTCGTTGTTCTTTACCACCATACCATTTCTTCATCGTTCCTTACCACCATACCATTTCTTCATCGTTCCTTACCACCATACCATTTCTTCATCGTTTCTTACCACCATACCATTTCTTTATCGTTCTTTACCACCATACCATTTCTTCATCATTCCTTACCACCATACCATTTCTTCATCGTTCTTTACCACCATACCATTTCTTCATTGTTCTTTACCACCATACCATTTCTTCATTGTTTCTTACCACCATACCATTTCTTCATCGTTTCTTACCACCATACCATTTCTTTATCGTTCTTTACCACCATACCATTTCTTCATTGTTCTTTACCACCATACCATTTCTTCATCGTTCCTTACCACTATACCATTTCTTCATCGTTCCTTACCACCATACCATTTCTTCATTGTTCCTGACTATGCTACCATGTCTTCATTGTTCTTTACCACCATACCATTTCTTCGTTGTTCTTTACCACCATACCATTTCTTCGTTGTTCTTTACCACCATACCATTTCTTCGTTGTTCTTTACCACCACACCATTTCTTCGTTGTTCTTTACCACCATACCATTTCTTCATCGTTCCTTACCACCATACCATTTCTTCATCGTTCCTTACCACCATACCATTTCTTCATTGTTTTTGAAACATGAATGACTAAAAATTGGCATCATCTTTCTAGACAACACAATATAAATATCTTTTTGTTCCAATTTTTTTTTAAAACTTCCTTGTTACTTGTTCAGTTCATAGTATTCTCAGTATCCTTCTGTAGAACCACATTTGTGTTGATTCAAGACTCTTTTTCATCTGTGAGGTTGTTGTCTAGAATTTACTTTCATATAGGATTGATATCACATAACAGTTCAGCATGGGGTTTTTTTTCTCATTTTCCTTTACTACTTCTCATCTTATCTTTGTTTTTATTTTTCTGTCTTTAATATTCCTTGATTTTATTCTCTATTTGTGCCATGTCCTTTAAGGATATGAACAATCATGGCTCTCCACAAACACTATGTATTTGAAAATGTTTTCTGCTATCCATTTATCCTGCTGTTCATTTTGAGTTTCTCAACAAAATCCAAAGAAAAATCTGCAATTTAGTCAATCCTGACCTGGCATCTCAATTCCAGTCTCTCTCTCACCGACAAGATGTGGCTTCCCTCTGTCTCTTCTACAAATACTTTCATGAATTCTGCTCCAACAAGCTTAACACCTTTGTGGAACCCCACGCAAAATTACTCAAGCTACTAGATTAACAACAAGGTCCCACCCTCTTACTAATCAAATGTAACCATAACTTTTTCTCTATCACTTCCCACCTGTAGAACTCCCTTCCATGTTCTTGCTTCCCAGATAGCTACAGTCTCTAAGAGTTTAAATGCAATATCAACAGTCATCGCTTATGTCCTTGACTCCCATCTTCCCTCTCAGTTTAGACTTTTTTCTCATGCAACTCTCTTTACACCTATGTTCCTGTCCTTCTCTTACCTGTTCTTGTGACCTGTTCTCCTCTCTCATCACTCTCCTATATTGTAACCCCCTGCACACCAGTGGCAGTACTGCTTTGCTTGGGGTGAGATGATTATAAAAAAAATTTCAAATCTATCAAGTAGAATTTTGCAAATCATTCCAACAGACTTTTCTGATTTCCCTACCATAATTTTTTTTACCATTCCATCTACCTACTCTCTTTTTTATGACCATTCCTCCCTACTTCAGAATTATTTCTTATATCTATACCATTCTTTCATCATACCTGACCACCGTACCATTTCTTCATTTTTCTTTACTACCATACCATTTCTTCTTCATTCCTCACCACCCTACCACTTCTTCATCATTCCTTACCACCATACCATTTTTTCATCATTCCTCACCACCCTACCATTTCTTCATCATTCCTGACCACGCCACCATTTCTTCGTTGTTCTTTACCACCATACCATTTCTTCGTTGTTCTTTACCACCATACCATTTTTTTCGTTGTTCTTTACCACCATACCATTTCTTCGTTGTTCTTTACCACCATACCATTTCTTCGTTGTTCTTTACCACCTTACCATTTCTTTGTTGTTCTTTACCACCATACCATTTCTTCGTTGTTCTTTACCACCATACCATTTCTTCGTTGTTCTTTACCACCATACCAATTCTTCATTGTTCTTTACCACCATACCATTTTTTTCATTGTTCTTTACCACCATACCATTTCTTCGTTGTTCTTTACCACCATACCATTTTTTCGTTGTTCTTTACCACCATACCATTTCTTCGTTGTTCTTTACCACCATACCATTTCTTCGTTGTTCTTTACCACCTTACCATTTCTTCGTTGTTCTTTACCACCTTACCATTTCTTCGTTGTTCTTTACCACCTTACCATTTCTTCGTTGTTCTTTACCACCATACCATTTCTTCGTTGTTCTTTACCACCATACCATTTCTTCGCTGTTCTTTACCACCTTACCATTTCTTCGTTGTTCTTTACCACCTTACCATTTCTTCGCTGTTCTTTACCACCATACCATTTCTTCGTTGTTCTTTACCACCATACCATTTCTTCATTGTTCTTTACCACCATACCATTTCTTCGCTGTTCTTTACCACCATACCATTTCTTCGCTGTTCTTTACCACCATACCATTTCTTCGCTGTTCTTTACCACCATACCATTTCTTCGTTGTTCTTTACCACCATACCATTTCTTCGTTGTTCTTTACCACCATACCATTTCTTCGTTGTTCTTTACCACCATACCATTTCTTTGTTGTTCTTTACCACCTTACCATTTCTTCGTTGTTCTTTACCACCATACCATTTCTTCGTTGTTCTTTACCACCATACCAATTCTTCGTTGTTCTTTACCACCATACCAATTCTTCGTTGTTCTTTACCACCATACCATTTTTTTCGTTGTTCTTTACCACCATACCATTTTTTTCGTTGTTCTTTACCACCATACTATTTCTTCATTTTTTCTTATTTTACTACCATTCTTTCATATTTCCTTCTCTTGTATTATTTCCTTATCCCTATTTCTGATCATATACCATTTTCTTATTTTCTTTACTAACCCTATATTATTTCCTTATTTCCTTTACTTACCATATACCATTTCTTTATTTTTCTTGCTTATCCTATACCATTTCCTTATCTTCCTTCTTGGCCATTTACAGTTTTTGTCTCCATTTCTTACCTACAACCATTTCCTTATCTTTCTATGACATTTTCTTATTTCCCTACTTCCCTACATCCTTATCTTCCATCCATACTTATACCATTCCTTTATTTTTCTTCATAATCATTCCCACCTTCTATACCACTTTTTTATTTCCCTTTACCATTCCTTCTATGCTAATAAATTATATCTGTTCCTTACCATAATACCTTTTCTTCATTTTTATTTATTTCTATATTACCCTCATACCTTTCCTTACTTTTATGCTACTCCTGTCTTAATTCTGTTATAGCCATATCGAACCTTCCATTCACAGCATTACCAAATTATATAAACTATTATAATGAAAAATTACAATCTTTTCTCTTATCTTGCCACCAGTTTTCCATCATTTTTTAAATATAAAAAGGTTTTTCACACATATTTCCTATCATTTCTCCTTCACATCTTGAATATTCAGTTTCTTCATCCTTGCAAAATTCATTGTCCTGTTTAACATTATGATGGCCTCTTTTGTCCAGCAAGAGATTATATCTGAACTGATCTTCACCTGTTTGATGTATGAGTCAATGTAAGAAGTTATACTTTTATTTTGTCCAGTTAATATCATTGACCTCTTGCTTTTACAATATATTCCCCTGTGTGTCTTGCACCATTTGAAGCCAATCAAAGGTATGCTTAGCCAATCAGTACAGTATAAGTCAGCTGTAGACTTTAAATGTTAACTGTGCTGAGTTTGGGCCAGTGACCAGCCTCGTTTATTTCACTCTATTCACAAACCAATTTGCACAATCAATGTTAATTCTTTGTTAGTACCTTGGAGGATAAAAATTTAATCTTAATGTTGGCACACTTGCAGCACAGCTTCAGTGGGCAATGATTCAACAGTTATCTTTTGCCTGTGTGATGAAAGTCACCCATAGTTGTCTCTCCCCAGAATGGTTATAAAATAATAAGCTCTACTTTGTTTTTTGGCCAGAATTTACTTATAGTTGCATAAAACTTCCAGTAAAACCCTTAACTTGTTTGTCTTTTATGACAATATATTCAACTATAACTCATTTCTTATTCTTTGCTCACTAGACCAGGTGGGGGGGGGACAACTATAGTTGACTTCTATCACACTTTCTATTCTAAAAAAAACAATGAATTTTAATTTAATATTGACATATTGCAATGGCAACAATTCTTGTACATATTTCCCAAAATTCAAGTATTTCATATATTACTCCTTGTAAAAGAAATTAATCTGGAACTTATAAAATTTACAACATAAGTTTTTTTTTTTAATCCTTTCACCTCAAGCAAGGCAGAACTGCCACCAGTACCAGAGGGTTACAGTGAGAGAAAAAACTGGGCACAAGAGGTGTTGATAGGATAAAATATAAACAGAATTCAAGAAGATAGACGATGACAGTTGGTGTTGCATTTAAATTTTTGGAAATTGTAACTATCAGGGAAGCAAGGAGAGAGTTCCACCGATGGGAAATGTGAGGAAAGAAACTACTGGAGTAGAAATAGCACTTTACATTTAACGATTTAAATGATAAAAGGGTGGGAGATAGATGCTAATTTAGTAGCATAACAGGGTGGTATCTAAATGCCAATCTATCCCGTATTCGAATAGGACATACACACATAACCCATTCTTATCTCCTAAAAAATGAAGAACCTCCTGAATGCATTGCATGTCAAGAACCCTATACAGTAAAACATGTTCTACTTGACTGCAGTGATTTTACATATATCCGGCAATCCCTCTATAATGTTAACAACCTGAAAGATCTTTTCTGAAAAAATAAACTCTAATACTATTCTAACCTTCCTCAAAAAGATCAAACTATACAACAAAATATAATCTAAGTAAAGATCCGAAGATCAAAAATAGATCCGACCCTCACCAGTTGAAAAATTTAAAAAGTAGTACAACTTGAAAGCAATGGAAAAGTTTAAAAAGCAAGGCATCTTCCAAAAGTATGTGAAAATAATATTACCTTACCCCAAAAAATTTATGACCTTAAATGATCCCATAAGGATTGATAGGTCGTTAAACCTCGAAACAAACAAACTAAATGCCAATCTAGTAGCAATTATTTTGGTAACCAGAAAGGTCTTTCTTCTTATTGCACATTTCTGAAATAGTTGAGTTGTAACAAATTTAGGAGATAAGAAAATTGAATCTAGAATAGTCTGCTTTCCCGACAGTTACAATCTCCAGGTGTTTAAATGTAGGGTCAATAGACACCTCCTATCACACTAACTCCCAACTATTCTCACAACACTCTCATCTACCCAACCCTCATTCTCGGTATCCTTACCCGCCTATCACCCACCCTCTGTCATTTCCTATATTTAATCAGCCTTTCTCCACTCTACATAGCCCCCTGCACAGTAGTGGCAGTGACATGCCTTGCTCGGGATGAAACGCTTATAAAAAAAAAAAAAAAAATGTGCTATGGGTAGTTTTGTCCAACACTGCAAGCTGGTACAAAACCAAAAGAACTTGTATCATGTTCTTAAAGATCTTGACATGCATGTGGATGCAATATAAATCAAACTCACTCAGAAATATGTAAACTATAATCTATATACATGTTATAATGGAATATCCCAGCACCCTCTATGGTGGACTAAGTCTATCATGGATAAATGAGCAAGAGTATTTCCACTATCAAGTCTTGCTTACAGATTAGAACCTGGTGATACTATTTTTATCTGTAATAATTCTTGTACTGAATAAACTTTTTCTTCTATTAGGCTTGGCTTGGTAATCTTTCCACTCAGATTTACACTTTGTTAAACTGTACCCTTGTCCAGGATGCAACAATAAAACTATCTTTTTAGATCAACGATTAAAAATGGTTTCTAGTTAATGAATCTACTAGATTTTAAAAAATGCAACTATGTTAGATCGTAAAAACTGGCACTACAGAATTACAAATAAGATTACCAAATCACAAAATCCACATCACTTGAAGACTTCTAACTGCAGCAACAACTAAAATGAGTTGCCCATGTCATTAGAAGAGAAAATAATTATATGATCGGCATACATACGACTTTAATGCTGCAATCTAAAAGGTTACTGAATGAGTAATAACCAAAACAAAGGTTGGAAATAAATAGTAATATTCATAACATCATCAAATATAAGGCTCACAAGCTGCATGAAATAGATAACCACTGCTTGTAGAGAACTGCCAGACAGTAAGAAACACTACTTTCAATTGTGTCCACTGTATTATATAAGGATTGGAACATACCCATTATTGTCCATAGGTGCCCCTGCCACAAGAATTTATTCATGCAACCAGACTGGCAACAATGTCTCACCCATTAACAGTTAGATAAACCAAATGCAGCTGACGAGTTTACTCCAGCAGCTTCTTTTCTCACACTTCTCGCCTGTCGAATTCTCTTCTATATAGTCGATTTCCTGACAACTACAACCTCCAGGAATTTAAATGCAATGTCAATACTCGTCTCTTATCCACTTGACTCCAGTCCTTTCTACAGCACCTCGTATATCTTGTTCTTTCCCTTTCTCTCTACCTTCGCAACTGTCTTCACACCTGTTCCCATCCTTCTCTTGCCTTTTTCTCTGACACCCACTGTAACTGGTTAGACTTTCTCTTCAGTCTCCTGTCTAAACTTTTACTCTTATGTAGCCTCCTGTGCATCAGTGGCAGTACCGCCTTGCTTGGGGTGAAACGATTAAAAAAAAATGATGTATATAACACTTAAACAAAAAGAAACTCCCATCTGTACTAGAAAGAGGAAGATTTGAAGGGTGTATCTTCCTTAAAAACTGTTTTAAGAGACAGAGTTTACAAATTTCACCCAACAGCAATGCTGTTTTGATCAAAGCATGCTGACTGTTTCCTGAACGGAAATGGTTAATATCCGCATTACCATTTTTTAGTGCCACTTCTTATTCAAAATCAGTTTCAAATTTTATGCATGTTTTCTCTTTGGAGTACTTGATTCCTGCTCTTTGGAAAAATTCTGTCTGATGTCAAATCTTCCAGGAGACAAAAATAAATTCAATAGATGTCATTATTGCTTTATGATGACTATCCATTTTAAATAAACGAATATTGATTATTGAGGTTATATATTTGGTTTGGGCACTTTTTCTTTCTATTTATAACTGTTGAAAATATTTCTGGTACTTCATTTTCAATTTTCTAATTCTGATCTTTTAAATCAGGTTTTAAACATTTCCTAAACATTTAATCTTTCTATTGATGTTCAATTTGCAAAGTCTTTCTATCTGAATAGTATTTTTATCGTTATTTCAAGAGATGCAAATGCTGTGCAAACAACTTGATAGCTTTCTATTTGTTCTTTACTCCAGTGACTTAGAAAATTCTGAAGATCTTTTCAGAAGTAGACATCTTAAAAAAAAGATGTGGAAACAAATGGGAAAAAAGTGCATGATGTCAGTGGTCACCATTTTTATTTTCAAGTAAACTACTCCAGTATCTTTCTCAAGAACAATTACAGCAATTACAGCAATTAATGATGTTAAACAGAAAAGCAATCTGTGTACTGCTATGATTGCCTCAGGGAAGTAACATTTAAAAATATTAATATAAGCAAGATAGGTGGAATGAAGCATGCTGTCTTCATGACAACACAAGTAGACTAGGTCCTGTGTATGATGATAAGCTGCGTCTGGCAGCAAGGCCTCAGACTGGGAGGTTGTGAGGAGCATGGAACCACCTCTTAATTGCTGTTGCTCCCAGGTCCACCTTGACTAGGAGTGGTAGCACCTGTTAGGGTCCCAGATATGGGCAAATAGTTAACCTCCAAACTGGGGTCAAAACACTATGAAAGTATAAAAATAGACTTCTATAGAAATATATACATAAAAATAGACTTCTATAGAAATATATACATAAAAATAGACTTTTATAGAAATATATACATAAAAAGAGACTTTTATAGAAAAATATACATTTTTGAAGGAAAAAAATTATTGCAATAACACATTTTTAAAGGAGAAAAAAATTTATTACCATAATACATTTTCAAAGGAAAAAAATGTTATTACCAGTAATACATTTTTGAATACAAAACTAGAAGACATCTTCAGTTTTCTAAAATAAAATAAAACTAATTTTTTTTGTCAAAATCTGACTAAATTAATTTTCTCACGATAACCGAACATTAGAAAATACCTTAAAACCCCACCTTTTTGGCATTAAATTAAACAGGTGGATATGCTGTTAAACAAAACTCAAACTCAAACAAATAGATGAGTGAACAACAGGAGACTTAAATTTGTCATATTTAACTTAACATTTTATTTCACTCCAGTACTATGTCAATTGTGCAGATGTGCGTTGTGGTGCATTGGATATCGGCTCAGAACGAGAAATCGGGGAGCCGAGTTTGAATTCCAGCCGAATTCATTGCATTCACTTATGCACAAATACTCTTGGTAAAGGTATTAATCCATCTATTCCTTCCAGTTATGGGTTAAATAACAGGACAGATTGGGTTCTTTAGCCTTGGTCGGCAACCAGTCTACCACAGAAAGCAATGGAAACCTACTGTGGGATAATCTTCTGCCCAGTCAGTCATGTCTCTTTCAAGACATGATTGCCCAAGCATGTACCATGTATGGCACTTAACTGACTATGTCAGTTAATCTCAGCCCACATATAGGGTGTGGCATCCAATGTGCTTATCCAAGATATAATCCTTAAATTATTGTTTCTTATCTGAGAGACTGCCAAACTTCTTTGTGGAATAGTTTTCTTTTATTGAGAGCGGCAACAGACTGAGCCAAGTGGAAGTCCATGAACGCCTACACCTTGAAAGGACATGGCACCTGAATTCACAAGCTGACAATGTTTAATGTATGGACCTAAGAAAAAAAATGGTTTGTTAAAAGGTTAATTCCCCCCCCTTCACATCAGTGTTATTGTATACTTCCTCAGCAATTTTTTATTGTTTTTAAAAAGCTATTTTTAGAATTTAAATGAAGCACAAATATATAAAAAAAGGATTAATGCATTCTCTTTTTTCTGAGAATTGATGACAAATGTATAAAACAATATTCTTGTAAATACAAAGTCTCATAAATAGTGTTTAATATTTTTATTATCATTTCTGAAGAAAACAAAGTATAATCTAGATGCTCACAGCCTATTTTAGTGAGTTTTTGTCGCAAGAAGAAATGAAAAAATGTCTGGATTAGACATTTTTTTCAAAATGTATAGTTACAATTACTTGTAGTTATGTGTTTATTTAAATTTTCTTGTTCTAAATTTATTTTATAAATGCATGAACAAAATAAATGTTTTCATCATTATTTCTTTATTATATGTAAATGATAAATATTACATTGTATTTGGCTCACATACATTTATAAAGTTATAAATATAAGAATTACTGATGTAAATAAATAGTGTTTAATATTTTTGTTGTCAATTCTGGAGGAAAAAAAAATGCATAAATCTAGTTTCATGTTCGGATTTTAATAAAATTCTAAATATAGCTTTCATAAATTTTTTATAAACAATCTAATGAATAGTGTTTAATATATTTTTTTGTCAATTCTTGAGAAAAAGAAAATGTATAAATCTAGTTTCATGTTTGGATTTTATTAAAATTCTAAATATAGCTTTCATAAATTTTTTATAAACAATCTAATGAATAGTGTTTAATATATTTTTTTGTCAATTCTTGAGAAAAAGAAAATGTATAAATCTAGTTTCATGTTTGGATTTTATTAAAATTCTAAATATAGCTTTCATAAATTTTTTATAAACAATCTAATGAATAGTGTTTAATATATTTTTTGTCAATTCTTGAGAAAAAGAAAATGTATAAATCTAGTTTCATGTTTGGATTTTATTAAAATTCTAAATATAGCTTTCAGAAATTTTTTATAAACACTCTAATGAATAGTGTTTAATATATTTTTTGTCAATTCTTGAGAAAAAGAAAATGTATAAATCTAGTTTCATGTTTGGATTTTATTAAAATTCTAAATATAGCTTTCAGAAATTTTTTATAAACAATCTAATGAATAGTGTTTAATATATTTTTTTGTCAATTCTTGAGAAAAAGAAAATGTATAAATCTGGTTTCATATGTTTGGGTTTCATTAAAATTCTAAAAATACCTTTTTTAAAACAATAAAAATTGCCATGGTTATATACAGTAATAGCATAGTCAAGAAAAAAAAAAGCTTTTTTTTTTAAATTTTTTTAATTTAATTTTTTTTTTAATTTTTAATTTTTTTTTTTAATTTTGGATGTTTATAATTTTTTTTTAATCCATTTTTAATGTTAAACTTTGTCTACTCATTTTTCCCACATGCAAACATTCCAGACAGTCAAAGCATGGTTGTTCACCTCTGAGTCAGCACTGGCAATGAATAAATTACTGATATTCATTTTTGCTGAGTATCATTTTGTTCAGCTGGCACCTTTCTTGATAATCTGGTGTGAAATTGAGTTCAAAGTATATTCTGGTGGAATACTACTAAGAAATCCTACATAGCAATAAGTTTTATTTCTTTTTCTTTTTCTTCCTTTCTCTGGTAAAGAAATATGTCCATTTTTAAAAACAATTATTTTTTTAATTTGTTTTCAATGGCCCCAAAAAGACATAACTGATTTCAGTAATTTGAAAATGTTTATTTCAAATATGAAGTTTGGTAAATATCAGCTTAGTTTCATTATTATTGAGTTAGGTATCTTTGCCTTTTTAAATAATGGGGAAAATTAACAGCTATTCCATACTAATAACCCAATTTATTAGTTAGCATATTGCATTAAACCTTCCATTATTTTTTTAATTAGTCATGGATATTTTCCTGTTAAAAAAAATTATTTTCAAACACACATTGTTGTTTACGCTATTTCTTTTTCTTCAATGTGCCTTGTCCTTTCAGGACATAGCTGATCATGGCCTTCCACGTCTCCCTATCCTTGGTGGCTCTTAGCACACTTTCTCCTGTTACACCATGCAACCCCCGTTCTGTCATCCACCTGCTCAGGCCCTTCAAATATGTTATTCGCTGTCTCTTTTTCCCTCTATCTGGTCTGTTAGTATCAGATTCTTTAAGCTCTCATTGCATGTCCCAGGAACTTTATCTGTCTTTTTCTGATGCTCAGTATTAATTTCTTTTTCATTTCCATCCTTTCCAAAACCTCATCATTGCTCATGTGCTCGATCCATGATATCCACAGCATCCTTCTGTAGAACCACATTTCAGTTGCTTCAAGTCTTTTCTTAATCTTTGATAACATTGTCCAGCATTCACTGCCATAATGTAGAACAGACATCACATCCAGTACTCTTTTCTTTGTTTCAAGAAAAATTTTTCTTGTCTCTTAATACTCTACTCAGCTTCTGGAACACATCCTTTGCCATGCCAATTTGCCTTTGGATCTCTGTGTCATACTTTCCGTCTTCTGTTAGAACACTTTCAACATATTTAAACTTTTTGTACCTGCTTGATTTTAGTATCCCCCACCTGTATTTGGCCTTTTGGGCTGCTCTTTTTGCTGATGACTATGCATTCAGTTTTCTTGCTGTTTATTTGTAGTCCTTTTGTGTCACTCTCTTCAGCTACCTTCTGTAGGAAGTCTTGTAGTTTCCTTTCTGTGTCTGATATCAGCACTATATCATCTGTGTATACCTTATGTTGTTCAAATTGTGGCCTCCAATGACAAATCCTGCCATAACATCTAGGGTACTCAGAATAGTCTTGCTGTACAAATTGAATAGGTCTAGTGATAAGACACATCCTTGTCTTATGCCCCTTTCTATCTTTGTATATCTGCTGAACTCATTAGCTGTCCATATGCAGGCAGTTTGCTGCTAGTAGAGATTCTTGATTATACTTATGTCTTTCCCAAATATGTTAAGGCTGCTGAGCATCTCCATCAATTCCTTGTAGCGTATTACGTGGCTCAAATTGTTGTCCAGATCTTTTATTTTTTCTTCAGGTGATATATGTTGAAATTTTGAACTGAACTATTTATTTAGTCCATGGGAGTAGATCATTTTTCTAATACAACATGCCATGTCTTTTCTGGACATCTTAGTATCAGTTAATTTCATTTAGTAACACAACTCTCCAAGTTTTTGTTCCCTCTGCTGTAGCCAGGTATTGAACTCACAACTGTTTGAGTTAAGTCACTTTTTGAATAATTCAACCAACACTTTTATCTACTGGTACAACGGCCAGTAAAGATGGGAACAATAATGTAAATAGTTACAATACGTAATATCATAAATATAGACAGATCCTGAAGAAGGCAAGAGTGTACAATGGCTGAAGCATTGTAGATATGGCAATAAATATAAAGCAAACAATCTGAACAGTGTAAATAGTTACAATACCTCATTTCAGAAATACATACCAATATGGAAATTGTTGTTATTGCTTGCTCCAAATGATAATTGTCTGTATACTTAAAGCGTCCATTTAGTTTCTGCCTTAAGATTAGTAAACACATTTTTTTCAATTTTGAACCTTCAAAACAGTTACATACAGGTAGAAAAAGTAAATAAACCTGTATAACACACTGCTAACTATAAATGAGAAGAATTTCTGATATTACAGTTCTCTGGCTCAAGTAAGAATTACAGAAATTTCTTTTACAATTAACAAGTTAATGAAAGAATTAACAAACATTAGATTTTTTAAAAAATCCAGTTCAGTTCTAAGTTATATATATATATATATATATATACTTTTTTTACTGTAAGATTCACATTTCACAAAGCCTGGAAGCCAGCCAAGGTAGAGAATTATGTTATGGGATAGTTTATATGGATAGGAAAGGAAGATAACACTTAACTCTTGAACAGGTCAAGATTATAGTGATTGGGAGTCTCTTCTACAAAGCAGTGGTTCACAGGAAGAAGCTGTTTAAATGGAATTTACTTCACACTAGTTACCTTCACTAAATTGCTAAAAAAAAAAAACAGGCCAGTAAAATATGAAGAGAAAACACCCCAAACTTAATAAAACTGAACTTTTTCCATGAAAATGTTTGTTATTATTAAAAGGAAAGATCAAAGTATTTTTTAATTATTTTTCTTAATTTTTAATCCCTTTAAACACATTTGAAATTTTGGTACAAAAAAATCTTGTTTTGATTTTAATTAGTGGGTAACCAAATTGTTATGAGAGTTTACAATGAAAAACGTAATATTATATAACTCAGTTTTTTTTCCAGTAACAAGCACATTACTTTGAAAATTCTTGCAAAAATCAAATAATCTGATTTTAATGAAACTTTCAGGACTTATTCAAAAATGAATGAAATTATTTTTGAAATTATTATTTTTAAAAAGTCTTGGTAAGAATATCTGTTTTGGACATCTGTTACCCCCCCTCCATGTAAATTCAGGAAATTTTTAAAAACTAAACTTTGTTGGGAAAATTGGTTTTATTAGTTAAATGCAGAACTCATTGGAGAATGTAAATATCTATATTTTTGAAACATTTTGCCTTTATTTTTGAAAATCTGCTCCCAATAGTAAAATAAAAAATGCAATAAAACTGACATTATTTAATTTGACAAGCCTTTAATAGCTTTAATAAATAATATATATTAAGGACATTATAGTCTGAAAAAAAATAATTTGATTAATAATGAAATTTTAAAATAATTGTTTTCATTTTTTTTAATTATAGTAATTTATAAATTTTCAAAAATATTTTTAAAATACTTCAAAGATTTGTTATTGTTAGTTTAACAACTTATTAAGTGAAGATTATATTTGCTAATTGAAAATTGAAAAGTTTAATACAAATTATTATGCCTTCATATTTTGAAAATAATTCTTAATTTTTTTGTGTATTTGTAGGTGTTTTTTTGTATGGTATTTTCTATGTGTACATTAAAAGGTCATGTGTTTCACGGTTTCTTCTGCTTAGAGGCAAAAAAATTGTACAATTATATCACTTGTGATTGTCATACACTTATCTTGCATCTGTCAAGCTATTTCAAATATGGTAGACAGATCAGAAAGTTTAACTCCGTGATTAAAGAATAGTTTTATTCTAAATTTCATGCTATAAATATGTAATACTCATGTAAATCAGATTAATTTAGCATTAAATTTGCTAATTTTTCAAAAGTAATGTGTTCCAGATATATATTTTATTTTTGCAAGATTTTTAAAACTGAGAATTAACTTTTGTTTATAAATGTGTCAAACGCTCAAAAATGCCCCCAAAATTAAAAAATTTTATCTTCTAATTTTTGCTTGAAATAAACTAGAGTATTTTACTTACTGAAAATAGTAAATTTAATCGTTTAGCTTTCAATTAAAACTAAAATAAAAGTTTCAAGAAAACTTTTTTTATTTTCAAAAATCCTATTTCAAAGTTAGTTATTGAAAATGAGTGAAGGTACCTACTTCCCACTCATGGAATACAGAGCAAAGGTGGGTAGTTTGCTAGTATGTAACTGGTAAGACAGGTCCTAGCCATGGAGGTTAGACCTGGTGGAACCAAAAATACTGTTCTTATATGTACAAAATAATTCAATACATTGTATATTTAACTAGCAGCTAGGTAACATGATATGCAAAGACTAATAAGAAATCATATTGCTGTGGTAGGGTTAACTAATTCAGTTATCTCTCCCTCCCTAGATTTTAATGGATGGTTCCAAGCAACTTTCTTGACCTCTTCTTTCCAACTTGAATTTGCCAAATGCACTAAATATAAGCTGGTTAAAATTTATCTTGCTCACTTTAACATGATACCTGGGAAACCTTTGCCACTAACTTCTGATGTCTAGAGAGTCTATGCCATTTCAAGTTTTGTGGGCTATTTTTAATTTCTAGACTTTTAATTATTTGATCAGGTAGCATGTAACTGGTGTTTTACTTTAATATACACTACTGGCCATAATTATTAGGCCACCCCAGTTTAAAAAAAAAATTATGTATTTAATACTATTTTTAGTATTTATTGCCAAGTGGATAATTTTAAATGAAAATAGAATGGTTCTTTTGTTATTACTTGGCAAAATTTTACAAGGCAGCCAGGAAGCCTTTACTTCGGCCAGCCAATAATAAGAAGGGACATGGGTAAGAGAGCACAAAAACTGGACACCAGAACAGCTCATTTGATGCACATGTTATTGTGAGCTAATAACAAAAGAACCATTCTATTTTCATTTACAATTAGCCACTTGGCAATAAATACTAAAAATAGTATTAAATACATCATTTCTTTTAAACTGGGGTGGCCTAATAATTATGGCCAGTAGTGTACATGTAAGTATATGTAAGTTCACAGTGGGAGAATAATAGTAAACTTACCTTGAATAAAATTATTGTCTGTTGAATTTCATGCAAAGATTCATATTCAAAATGACATAGATTTTTGAAAACTTCCTGTGGTTTAGAAAGCAATAGACAGTTATAAAAGATTATTACTTAAAACAAGAATTGTTCAATATTTATTATAATGAAGAAATTGATTAGTCAGATATGAAATTGATTTTATAATTTCTAAAAGTTACTGATTACCAAAGTGTTACACATTTTCTAGAGACTCGTTGGCTCAAGAAAGTGCTTTAATCAATTGTTCCATGATTGGTAAATTGCATTCTGCTTATTCATTGGTTAAAAAAAATGGCTATTCAAATTTACTTAGGCTACAATCTACATTTTTTTACAGATATGTGCCTGTAGTAAATATAATTTGAAACTATCTTTTATGATATATAGTTAACAGGTGAGGAAAATTTGAAAGGATATGAATAGATAATTTCTAATCTGTCAAAAGAGTTAGTGTTTATTCTTGGCTGATTGAATCATATATATTGACTCTTTGAAGACTGAAAGTTAAATGAAATAAATAACAGCTACAAAATATTAATGGTGAAATAACAAATTTACATATAAGATTGAAACAGTTACAAAACATTAATGGTAACATGAAAATAATTTTTGCATAAAGGATGAAAACAGATACTAAAAATTAAAGGTAAAATAAAAAACAATTACATATAGGATTGAAACAGCTACTAAAAGTTAATGGTAACATAAAAAAATAATTTTTACATAAAGGATTGAAACAGCTACTAAAAAGTTAATGGTAACATAAAAAAATAATTTTTACATAAAGGATTGAAACAGCTACTAAAAGTTAATGGTAACAAAAAATACTTTTTTCCTTTTGGGTTGAAACAGCTACTAAAAGTTAATGGTAACATAAAAAAATAATTTTTACATAAATGATTGAAACAGCTACTAAAAGTTAATGGTAACAAAAAATACTTTTTTCCTTTTGGGTTGAAACAGCTCCTAAAAGTTAATGGTAACATAAAAAAAATAATTTTTACATAAAGGATTGAAACAGCTACTAAAAGTTAATGGTAAAATAAAGAAAGAATTTTTATGTATAGGAGTGAAACACCTCTGAAAAATTAATGGGAAAATATTAAAGAACATATTTTTAGATATTTTGCCACCAATTTTTCATTACATGTTCCATCTTTGCTGGTTTGATCTTGTTTATAAAATATATTTTATTCACTTGTCTTCTGTTTTTTTAAGAGTGAAGATAATTGCTACTATAAATGTAATTAATAAATTAATACAAACTAATAAAGTGAGTAAAAAAAAATTAAAATATGTTAGGGTATTTTTTCCCAAATAATTTATTGTTTGTATCATTCACATAAACAAAGGTTACGGTTATATCATATTGAAACAGTGGTTCTTGTTTGAAGTTAAGCAACATTGAGCCTGGTCAGTACCTAGATAGGTGACAACTTGGGAATACCAGGTGCCGTAAGCTATGGATGTGTGAATGGTGTACAGACAATGTTTGGAATTGGAAATTAGCCAGATACCAATTTCTGTCAGATGCATTGTATTTACTTATTCCCAAATACCCTTGGGAAAGGTATAAATCAACCTCTTCTTCCCTCAACTATGGGTTAATTAGTAGTACTTGTATTAGTAAAGCATTATTATTTCTAAAAATTTCTTAAAATCTAAAAGTATTTTTGAGCTTTAGATAATCTGCAAAGGGTTGATAAGCCATTAAAAACTACTCAATTAATGAATCAGTCATATAAACAAAGATTTATTGAAATGTACATTTGAATTCCAGTTAAATTCCTCGCATTCACTTATGCACAGATACCCCTGGGAAAGGTACTAATCTGTCTCTTCCCTTCAGTTATGTGTTAAATAATAGGTTAGATTGGGTTCTATAGCCTTGGCTGGCAACCAGTCTACTGCAGAAAGCAATGGCAACCTACTGCAGGATAATCTTCTGCCCAGTCAGTCATGTCTCTTTCAAAACATGATTGCCCAAAGCATGTATCACATAAGGCACTTAACTGACTGACATATTTCATTATTAATTTTTGACTAATTCTTGTTCTTCCATATAATTTTTGTTACTTTTTATATGGCAATGTCTATTTGATATATGAATTGTGTAATGTGTAGTGAATCAGAAAGCAAAGTTACAAATTACAGCTAAGTTCACTGTTTGACATTTTGGCAGGAAGCTATGAATCTATCTCTTTTCCTCCCAGGTATGGGTTAATTAACAGGGTAGACTGGACTCTCTTGCCTTGAGTCTAGGAGAAAGAAAACTTTGAATTCAAAACCAGCCTGAACAGGGATCAGCTTTGTCAGACTGTCTAGAAACACCACTATAGCAGTACATGTAGTGTCCTGACAACCCTGGCAGGCTAGGGGACTTGTAGCATAAAGTAACAATGATATGACAATGTTCATGTTATTTTTTTAATATTTATTCTAGCAGTAGAGATAGGGTTATGAGCCTGAGAATTGTGCCTGTTGTAAATATAATATAAAAAAAAAGATTTATCTTCTGCACAAATATAAACTGCTACATTGCAAAAAAAGAATTTTTTCAAAATAAATAATTTTCATTTACATTGTTCAGACTGTTTTTCTCACCTTTGTTGTCATATTCACAACATTTTGGCTATTGTATGCTCAGACCTTCTTCAAGTGATATATATTGGAATTTCAAATCGAACCTTCTACTTAGTTTGCAAGGGTCAGTCAGTTAAGTGCCATATGTGAAACACACTTAGGCGATCATGTCTCGAAAGAGACATGACTGACTGGGCAGAAGATTATCTCACAGTAGGTTGCCATTGCCTTCTGCGGTAGACTGGTTGCCAGCCAAGGCTATAGAACCCAATCTGTCCTATTATTTAACCCATAACTGGAAGGAAGAGACGGATTAATACCTTTCCCAAGGGTATTTGCGTGTAAGTGAATGCAAGGAATTCAACTGGAATTCGAACCCAGCTCCCTGAGTTCTCGTTCCGAGCCGATATCCACTGCACCACAATGCAAGGGTAGATTGTTCTAATTCCATGTGCCATGGCTTTTCCAGACATCTCAATTTCAGTTATTTCCCTTTAGTAGCTCAACTCACCAAGTTTTTGTTCACCTCTGCTGTGACCAGGTATTGAACTCACGACTCTTTGGGTCAGGTCATTGGATTACTTCAACCAACACTTTTATCCACTGGACCATGTATCCTTGGGGATGCAAATATGAGAATAAAGATGAGGATCACAGTTCGAACAATGTAAGTAGTGTAAATATTTACAGTACCTCATCTCAGAAATACAGACAGAAAATGATTTTCAAGTTATGACTGTTACGCTTTAATATATGCTATATATTTGTATATAAATATATAACATTTATAATCATTTGGCTATACATTTATAATCCTTTACACTTTAATATATTTATATGGCTTTTACGTGTATAGTTATTATAATAAGTTTCTCAAAAACAGTAGATAAACAATGAAAAAACTGTTTTACAGTTTGTTTTTGTTTTTTTCCTCTTTCTCTCGAAGGAAAAGATTTTTTCTTATCTTTAATTTCTTATATATTTCTTAACGGATTTTTCTGAAAAGGTTTATTTGTATCTTTAGCTGCATGCAGAATTTAAGAAAAGAATCTCTGCTTGTCATCCACACAATTATGTTTTTTTTATATCATTCAGGTTCTTAAATGGAAATCTGTTTTATTCTGATACTCCACCATTAAATGAAAGTTTCAGAAATGTTCTTACATTTAATGCCGGAAAATTTTATGTAAATATTTCAACTCTTAAGGGACAGAATAATATTGAAATTGTTTTTGAAACAATCACTGTGATTATTACAAATGGGATCATACTTTTCCCCATTCTAAAGATGTAATTTTGTTTTACTGAGAAGTCAGTGAGACTATGTCATGAGAAAGCTGAGTTTTTATTGAATAATTCCATATTAAAGGTATTGTTTACTACCAGGGCCGTAGCTGATGCTAAAAAAATCACCGGGCACAGACAAAATTGCCCAGATTTGTTAGTTGACAATGTGATGACGTCATCAGTGTCATCCGTTTCCAGAAACTATAATTTTTGCTGATTTTTTCGGCTATTCCAATGGACACTGAATATGAACCAAAGCAGGAAATCAGGTTCGGACTTTCTGAGTATAACCAGTCTTTTCTCCCAAAATTAATAAACAGATTTTTACTGTGTTCATTTGGATGTTTTTTTTTCTTTCTTTTTTTTTCTTTCTTCGTGAATTGTTTAGTTTGACATTTTCCTTGCCCGGATTTTCACTATGATTGCACGGATCGGCTCGGACCCGTGCCCGGTAGTCAGATATGGCCATGTTTACTACTATTTAGTACCTATTTTTGTTTCTTGCTCAAAGGTTTTTTTAAAGAAAATTTTTTAATCATGTTCTTGCCATGAACATTGTTTGCAACATTGAATGTATTTCTCTTTTTTCTTCCCTTTTTTTTTTTCCTGCTACACTTCGATATTTATAAACACAATAAAAGAAAAATTGAAAATAAATTTTCTACAATTTGAAACAACAATTTTTTAAAAACTTACATGGACCCTGCTCTAACTTAATAATGAAACAATTATTTTGCTGTTATATATATATATATATTTTTTTTAACCTCCAGCCTCAACTCTGCTTAAACATTTTTTTAAAAACATTACTAGTCTTTCCAAGACCATAGAGGGTAAAAATAAAAAGACAACATAGAATTCGTTTTAAAAAAGTAAACCTATTTAATATAAGGGATTTTCAGATAGAATAATAGTGAACAAGAAAACTTAGGCCCATCTCTAACATGTTTGAGTGACTGGACCTTCCTTTAAGTCAGAGGGGCCACAAATAAAAATTACACACTAACATCAATTCACATCATTTTCTCAAGATGTTGAGGATGTCAACTGATTTCCTGGGTGTGCCAAGTCTCTGCTTGGCAGCAGACTTATGGAAAATGTAGTTAGTGAGCAGTCTGTTGTATCCATGTTATGCTTTTGCAAAAGACATGAATCCATCTCTTCACCTTGCAGTTATGGGTAGCAACCAATCTAGGAAAAGATAAATCTTAATTCAAACTATACAGAAGGCAATGAGAAATCACTCCAATGTGCTTCCCAAGAATAGTCATGGCAATTCATAGAGATTAAAAAAAAATAAGCTGTAAATTGTTATGATCACCCGTCTTTAAGAGATGAAACATTTAAAAAAATTATCTTTAAACAAGATAATAAACCTTACCTAGTTATGGGGGGAAATTTTATGCTTTTCTATTAATGTTGTTTTCTATAAAGAAGAGATATATGTGCTTAATTTAAAAACTGTTATGAAGTGTATTTTCCTTCTTATTTTATTAGTCCAGTGGTAGTCATTTATCTTGTATACCGAGAGCTGCTCTACCCTTAATGCTAGTGCATTTATATAGTCTATGCCAGTAGTTCTCAACTAGGACTCACATGGACCCCAGGTGTCCAAGTAACATTACTATGGTTAACATAAAAAAGAAGTTATTTTACTGAATGCTCCATAGAATTTAGTTGTTTACTTTTTATTAAATTAGTTTTACTTCAAAATAAAGCATATACATTAACTATTTCTATAATACAATCCTTAAACTTATCTATTTGTAAAAAATAAAATAAGCTTTTTTTTTTTTTCATTGAATGTTTATGGGTGTCTACCAAAGACAAGAGTAAAAAGGGTCCACAGGCAAAAAAAGGTTGTGAACCACTGATCTATGCCATAGCTATGCTAATTAAGCAGTTATTTACATATCACTAAAAAATACATTTCTGTATCTGCAACTAATTCTTTTTTAAATTTGTTTTCTGTGGCCTCAAAAGGACTATTAACTGTTTTTTTAATAATTTAAAAATGTTTATTTAGAAAATGAGGTTTGGTAAATATTAGCTTATTATTGAGTTAGGTATCCTCACCTTTTTAAAAAAACGGGGAAAATTAATCTTTATCCCATCCTGACTACCCAAAATATCTATCAACATTTTTTTTTTATAAGTTGAACATCCCACTATTTGTTTTTAATTAATCATGGGTCTTTTCCTGCTAGTAAAAATTTCTATTCTAACAGGGAGGCTGTTGTGATTGCATGCCTAAAATGCTATTTGTACATGCATGCAAAATGTTCGTTTGGTTGCTGCCTTTTCTTTGTTTTAGTTTACCTGTTGTTTTAATTAAAAAAAATAAATTTGGATAAAAATGTTATATTTTTTTTTTTATTGATATCATTTTCATCCTAAATCATGTCTGTTTCAGCTATTACCTGAAAGTCTCTGACGTCTTGCTCTCCTTACAGGAACACTTCGATGTATATTTGTGTTCTTTTTCAATTAGGACTGCAGCTGAGGAGCTAGCAGACAACTCCAGGCAGAATCCCGGGGTAACCCCAAAAAACAGCTCAGAAAAAAAAAAAAATTGCATAGCAAAAAGTTGCCGCTGTTGGTACCAATTTTGCGTGAGCAGGCTAGCAGCAGCAAAGCCTTGATAAGCCATTCAATGTCTGTTTGTTCGTGGGTTTTATTTTATTTTATTTATTTATTTATTTTTTTTTTTAGATTGGTCAACCACTTTCCACTGCTGGACTCAAACTGAAAACAATATCTTTCATTTTCAAATTACAGCTATCACTTTTTTTAATGTTTCCATTGTATTGTTCTTGGAAGAGTCTCACTAATAAAAAACAAAGGAAAATGATGAAAATATTAAAAGTAGCTGGGAATATTCAAGAATATTGTGTTTTTTTGTTAAAATATTGGGTATGCAATAATTACAACAAATATTTGTAAAAAATTGAGACAGAGATCTTGAATCAGGTATGATTTTGAATAATAACTTTTCCATTACACCTAATGGTGTGTAGGGCAGCGTTTTTGCTGTTTCTGTAACAACTGTTTTTTATGGGGCAGGATTGTTAGCCCTGTGCCCAACCCCCAAACCTGGAGGAAGATGATTTTCTAAACTTAGCTTAGACGTGACACACGACTGTAAGTAAGGGGTACCCAGTGAGGATCGAACTCACTACTCATTTATAATGATTTTAGCGAGATGAGCTTGCTAACCATTACACCATGACGAGGTGTCCATGATTTTGAATACTTTAATCTTAATCATTGTTTCAGTTAAAGAAAGTATAATAGCTGTATATATATATATATATATATATATATATATATTATTGATACTTAAAAAGCATTTTATTGTTGTTGTTTTTTTATTTGTCACCAACTTCTGCTCATTTTTAAAATTGATTAATTCAGATTAACTGCTCCTTTTTTTCTTTGACTTTTTTTTTTTACAGTAAGATTAATCCTGTACAAGGCCGAGGGGCCTCTTGAGGTAGAGGGTTATGTTAAGCGGTAGTTCATATGGATAAAAGGAGAAGATAACAACAGTTAACTCTAGACTAGGTAAAGATTGTAATGCTCAAAGAAACATCTGCTTGGGAGTCTGCTCCACAGGGCAGGGGTTTATGGAAAGAAGCTCTTTCTATGGAATTGACTTATCACTTATGGGATATAGGAGAAGTGTGGGTGGTTTGCTATTATGTAAGTGGTATAGAAAGTCCTAGCTATGAAGGTTAGACCTGACAAAATCAAGGAATGTAGTTCATCTAAGCACTTTCTGTGTTAATAGTGATAAGGTAGTGAGAGACTCACCATATTCCTCCTGTAAGTGAGAGGTTGGAAGGTGGAAAATAATTCTTTTCTGACAAGAACTCTGCAAAGATTTTGAACTCGATTCAAGACTGGAAAGGCATTTGTGGGAAGATGCTTTGTTTCTGGAATTTACTCATCACTGATGGAATATGGAGGGAGGTTTTCTACTCTGTAAGTGGTATGGAAGGTCCTAGCTATGAAAGTTAGACCTGGTGGGTTCAAAGAATGTAGTTCGTTTAAGCACTTTCTATGGTAGTAGCAATAGAGTAGTGGGACAGTTTGAAAATAATTCTTCTCCAGCAAGAACTCAGAGATGCTTTTCAATTGGAAAGTGAGAATTGGGCATCTCCTGCCCAAATATAGCAGTAGTACTCCATTTTGGGCCTGATTTGGCTTTTATAAAGGTATATGATAGCATGAGGAGTCAGATACTTACTGAAACAGTATAGAGAGCTTATAATTTGACCTGCATCTTTAGTGATGCTTTGTCTCTAATCTCTTTCATTTTAAGTGAACATTCTTCTTAGTACACATTCAAATACTAAGCTATGTCAAATTGGGTCTTTTATTTCTTTAAAATAAACAAAAGTTTGTTCTTGTGTTTTTTTTAGTAATGTCTGCATTTAGAATTGGGATTTAACTTGTAAGAAGAATTAAGTGCTGCTCAGATAAACAATTCTAAAATAAAGTCCTCTACTATTTTGAGAGATATCACTCTTGATTGGTGATACCAGTCTTGAAAAAGACTTTCAGAAATTTGTTTAAGCAGACATGGAACATCATACAAAATGTTTCTTCTGAGATTGATTTGATGGCAGTGCAGAGAAGGTACCTGTTAGTATTCTAATCTGACAGTTAAAGGGTTATGAAGTCCTACATTGGCAGAGAAATCCTCTGCTTTGATGAAAAACCAAAGAAAAGTATTTGTTCAACAAATAAATGGTCATCTTGCTTTGAATCTGTCAATCAAATTTTGGATAGGCATGAATAAACTAAAACATAATTAGAAAAGTGAGAAGTATACAATGATGTATGGAAAAGTGTTCTCCATTTTGAACAAGATGCTTAAGGAAAATAAATATAGAATATGTTACATTAAATATTATGTCAACTAGTTAGGCTAGATGACGTAAAGTTACAATTGAATCAAACAACCAGAAGATATGAAGTTGTTAATGTATTCAAGAATAACAAAAGAAAGTTTATGTAGCAGCCGAAACAGGAACTGTTATTAGCTGGCTAATATGATGTTGGAAAAGATTTTAGGTACAGAAATGAAAGCATAAAAGATTTGCCCCAGGCACTAGAGGCCTGAAAGCCTACTTATTATATGGGAATGCTTTTTATATTGAATTTAGCAATACATCATATCCAGAAACATGAAAACAAGATACTTCACTTCCTGTACTTGTATATATTAGTATACACATATATGCATGCACAAAAATATATTTGCAGGAATCATAATTCTTTTGGTTGAAAAGTCTATCTAAAAAGTTTTATAATGAATGCATTAGTAAATTTGTAATAGATATATAAAAACTATATATTTCTTGTTATTCTTTCAATTTTGTGTGTTGTGTCTCTTCACCACATCTTTCAGTGTCTTGTAGCTCTAAGCAACATTACGCTTTACCATCCCTTTTTAACCCCACCCTGCTATTCATTCACACAAATATTTTAAGTAGGTTATCAGGATTTCCCTTTGCACTTCTGCTTTCAGTATGTCCTGAGACTGTTAAATTCTCTCAACTGTCTTTCCTCCTAAACATTTTTTCTGATTTTAAGTCTCATTTTAATTACCATCTTCCTTAATGGTTAAATATCCAAATTGTTTTTAGAAATAGAAAAGATATTTATATTTAGGTTTACTTTTTGGTGGAGGAAGGTTATGTTTATATGTCCTGTGAGTGTCAAATTCTCAAAGCCTACTTTTCTCATTATGCATCCCAGAAATTTAAACACTTTCTGATTTTAAGTCCCATTTTAGTTCCCACCTTTCTTAGTTGCTTAAATATATAAATTGTTTGTTTGAAATATAGAACATCTATTTATATTTACTTTTTTGTGGGGTGAGGAGTAAGTCAAGGTTGCTTTTATATGAAATATGAGTGTCAAATTCTCCAAGCCCTTTCTCTTCACTTTGTGTTCAAGAAATTTCAGCTGTTTCATTCTGATTTTAAGTATAAATGTCTTTTTGTTTTCATTCTTCTTAAATCTGCTGTTTTGCACACATGCTTATTTCATAGTTTTCTCATCAACCTTCTTTAGCGCTACATTTCAGTGATCCCATATCTTTACTTCATCTGTGGGGAGATTTTCCCCCGCACACTCATTGATGTATAGGATGATTGATATTATAAAGTAGTTCAAACGCAATATTTAAGCCTTCAGCTAAATGCTTAATGCTATTTTAATTTGAATTTTTTATGAAGTTAATGGTTTTAGGTTACATGATATTATCTGTACCTGCTTCTATGTTTCAGATAGTGTGAGAAGAAAAACTTAGTCTGAATTATGCAGTTTTTTGGGTATTCTAAAATCATATTTAGTAAATTTCAGTGCATATTGTATATTGAAAATGATGAAAAATAGATTGTCTGGTCAGAAATTTAGGCAAGCGTTATCTAAATATATATATATATATATATATATTTGTGCATAAGTGGATGGATTAATACTTTTCCTTCCAGTTATAGGTTAAATAACAGGACAGATTGGTTTCTGTAGCTTTGGCTGGCAACCAGTCTATCAGAGCAGGTAGTGGGAACCTGTTGTGGGATAATTAAAGAAAAATGCCTACCTAAGCACTGTGGAGTGCATTCAGGGCACAGTGAAAATAATAATATCACTGTTGGCCCCCCCACTGCATCCATGACTGTCTCTGGTAAGTCTCACCAATGTCGTGCCACCAGACCCAGATGGAATGGGAAGAGAGAGTGAGGCTGACAACCATGTGCAATTCTCCCTCACTTAAATCCAATTAAAGCACAAGTCATGACTTTTACCTAGAAGTCATGGTCTTCTTCACCTGCGAGGACGAACATCATATATATATATATATATATATATATATAAAGGTATTTAAAATTAAATAAAAATTCGAAAAAGCATTTAAAATTAAATAAAAAGCTGCAGCAATTTATTTTATGAGAGAAATGCATTGAACTAAACTGAAGTAAAGTTCTAATAATTTCTTTTCTCACACTTCCCACCTGTAGAACTCCCTTACAGTTTCTTGTTTCCCTGCCCACTACAGTCTTCAAAAATGTGAATGCAACATCAATCACCATTTTTTAGTCTACCTGAACCCTGTTTCTTTATTGTCTTTTCTTTACTTCCCTCACTAAAGTCTTCTCATTCTCTTTCACTCCCTATAACCACCTGCATCTTAATGGCATTATCGCTTTGCTTGGGGTGAAATAATAAAAAAAAAACGTTATTCTTTTTAAGGCATACTGATAATAGGGCTATTGTAAGTATAATTATCAAAGAATGATTGTGCTACTTAGTTAAAAAGATATTTTCCCAATTTGTATAAATTTCTTACCTTTGAATTCAGTCAGTTAAGTCTGATACGTGATACACGGTTGGACGATCATGTCTCGAAAGAGACATGACTGACTGAGCAGAAGATTATTCCGTAGTATGTTGCCATTACTTTCTGTGGTAGACTTGTTGCCAGCCAAGACAATAGAACCCAGTCTGCCCTATTATTTAACCTATAACTGGAGGGAATAGATGGATTAGTACCTTTCCCAAGGGTATTTGCGCATAAGTGAATGCAGAGAATTCACCTGGAATTCGAACTTATGCACAAATACCTGGAAAGGTATTTATCTGCCTCTTCTCTCCAGTTATTCGTTAAATAATAAGACAGATTGGGTTCTATAGCTTTGGTAAACAACCAGTCTACCGCAGAAAGCAATGGCAACCTACTGTGGAATAATCTTCTGCCCAGTCAGTCATATCGCTTTTGAGACATAATCGCCAAAAACATGTATCACGTATAGCACTTAACTGACTGACCTTTGAATTACTTGATATGACTCCCCTCTGTCTTTTTTACAGTTATTTTATGGCAACTGCTCTCACAAGCTTTTTGTCCTGATTTGACCACATGAATTTAGTCATGATGCTAGATTAGCATCATGATCCCACCCTTTACTGTCGAAATAGTTAAATGTAACTGTCTCTTCTACTCAAATAGTTTCTTTTCCCACACTTCCCATTTGTGGAGCTCTCTACCGTTTGCTTGCTTCCCTGATAGCTACAAGTTTCAAAAGTTTAAATGCAATGTTAATTGCCGTCTTCTATCTACATGATTTCCATCTTTTCTTTGACATACTCTTTATCTTTTTATTTATTTCTTTTTTTTTTCCACTGTGACCCCCTGCATACCAGTGACGGTCCTGTCATGCTTGGAGAGAAATGATAATAAAAACAAAAAAAACTTTGAACAAATCATCATCACATGAAATCAGAGAAACATTATTCTCAGCTGAATAGAGTTGAAAGCTGCCAGTCTTGTGCATTTCTGCATGAGATCTTTCATGAAATTGTATATTCCTAGAAAATTATTGTTCTGTCAAGTCTGTTCTGATGTCTCAGTACATTTGTGCTCAGTGACATGTCAAATCACACCAAATAATCTACACTCTTCCAACAACAAAGCCATGAGACTAATTAAAAAGTGGTTGTTTTATTTAACTGCAATGTTCTCACACACAAACTGTTGCCAAAAAAGTGAACTGCAGCTGAGTAAAATAAAAACATGAAACTGTTTTTAATTTTCAAGATGTTTGATTTCTCTAGAGGTTGCTCTTGATGTTGTCATCTTCTGTAGTTCATGTTTCTTGCTTCGATCACTCTGCCTTGTAGTCAATTTTGTGTTAATGAAAATATTCAGATTTGCAAAATTTTGCACCTTCTACATGTTATACATACAAGTGTACATATATTTTGAAATACTTGTACATATTCATATACTTTTATATAGGTATGTGAATTTATATGTAAATGTATGTATAGAGATACAGTTTACATATATATCATATATTTATAAATAAATGTACATATTGATACATTACATATATGTCATGTTTTATATATATCTATTTAGTGCTAGATATAGCATTTATTCAAAATGTGATATATGTGTGTCTATATATATGTATGTTTTGTCAAAAAATGACTGACAAGAAAGATTTTATTAATTTTTTTCAGTAGTTTTACATGTTTTCTTTTTCTGGAGAAAATTAAATAAAAAATTAATAAAACCTTCCTTGTCAGTTATTCTTAACAAAACATGTTTAAAAGAAAGATTTCTCCCCCCTCCCAAATATATATATATATATATATATATAAAGAAACACTCAACAAATGTTCAGAATTCAAGTTCCTTGGATACACTTGTCATCAAGTTCAGATAACTCTGATTTATATGACCCTAATGAGTGGTGTATCTTCAAAATGTGAAGCTGGACTGATGAGTCTTTTAATCTTTTCTTTATCTCTTAACTATTGTCAATTTACTTTTTAATATTGAGCATTTTGTTTACAAACATATGCTTGCATTTACAGAAGTTAAACTCCAGTAATTTACTGGACTGTATATGGTGTTAAATATCAGTAATCTTTGTTAAAATTTATAAATTCATATACACTCGGATATATTCCATATATATTTGCATATATATGTGATGTAAAAATATTGCATTTAGCATATGAATGTATACTTAGTATTTTAAATTCAAAATAATTGTATTTACTGAAGCTTTACATACATCTTATACATATATATATATATATATATATATATATATATATATATATATATATATATATCTGTGGGTGTGTGTTTGTAGGATGTGTGATAGTATCCAAAACAAAAGTGAAGATGATGGTACAAAGTGAAAAATTTTATTCACAATACATTTCACAGGAAAGTGCATTTTTCCTTTGGCTTCCTCAGGTTGAAATGAAAGAAAGACAAAATTGTGTGCAAGGAGAATGTTTTAAGATCTCTGAGAATACGTGGGAATCATAAATTAATTACCATATTGATGACCATGTATATGTCTACAATTACGTTCCTAATATGCAAAAAAAAAAGCTTTAATATATATATTTTCCTTGGTGGGTGGGTGTGTGTGTATATATATATATATATATATATGTATATATATATATATAAAATAAAAAAAAGAAAGCAGGATTTAAAATCTTACAATACCAAATGCCTTAATACAAATATAGATAAAGCAAAAACACAAGCAGACAGACACTGACACTCTCTAAGTCTGGGAATTACAAGGCTTAGATAATTAATTCGATTTATAATTCCCACTTATATTTAGGGATCCCAAGGCATTTTTCTCATACAGTTCTTTCTTTCTATCATTTTAACCTGAAGAAGCCAAAGAGACCATATGCTCTTCATTAAACATGTCATTAATAATATTTTCCACTTTGTCTCATCATGTTCACACACACACACACACATATATATGCAATGCGAAATAGGGTCGCGTTTGCTTCATGCTGTTTTTTTTTTGCGATTTGCATCCATGTTGCCCAATGAATATCTATATGCATACTATATGTGTGTGTAGATAGATATACAGACCTCTAGAGAAATCATGTTTTGTTTGTGTGAGGTGAGATACCTGCTTCAATGTACAGTTGCCTGAGATTTCTAACCAGAGGTTTTCACGTTGTGTCCACCACTGTCCAATGAGTCTGTTGACCACACGAAGATCAACATTTGTTTTGTATGTTTGTTGCCTGTTTTCTTTTTGGCTTTTTTTCTATTTTTTTTTTTCTTCTAAACATTTTTGTCAATCATCTTTCCTGCAAGACTGGAATATATCTGTATATATTGTTTTTAAATTGTATTATTTTTACATGACATGTTAATTTATTTATTTCTTAAAGGTGAAGGATTGAAAGAATGGTACCCTTCAATAATCGTTAATTTAGTTATCATTTTTATTATAAATTAAAATGAATGTATAATTTTATAAGTTTATTCTGTCACTGGGGAAAATGATTTCAATCAAATGTACAAAAATTCATTGACTTTTGGGGACTTAAAGTGACAACAACTCTGTTCATATCAGAAGTTTATTATAGACATCATAAAATATATGCCTATAAGTTAAACAGAGTCTTTAAATGTATTTCTGGGAATTATTAGCCTTTACTTCTGTTAGACCAAATTATGTCTTAAGGTTAATCTCAATGAACACATTATAACTTACCTAAATTATACATAAAAATACTTTTTTTATTTAATTATGTTATTATCCTTCTTGTATTTGTATGACCAATTAATGTCTTCAGGTACTCTTAAAGAAATTGTAATGATTTATTTGAATTTATATATATATATATATATATATATATATATATATATATATATATACATGGTTTTGAGGTATGCTATATTTATGGGTAAAATGCTCAGCGTCAGGGGTTGAACATATATAAATATAAAAGTGAACACTGATGTCAACGCCAAAAAGCAACAGTCTGTTTTATAAGTGTTCACACATGGTCTGAAGATTGCATTGAAGCATGACTGCCACCATTTGGTGTTGACATTCATGTCCACTTTTGTTTACATATTAGTTTTTAAATTTACTTCTGGTGTTTATTATCCTTTACTTATGTTAATCTGACCAAACTATGACTTAAGGTAAGCCTCAATAAACCCATAATAATTTATTTCTTATATATATATATATATATATATATAGTCATCCGCAGACAGATCTGTTTTGCTGTATCACAGCTCATGGGTACAGTTAAACATCCGATTGCTTTTTACCCAGGATTGAAACCTGACCGAATTGGCATCAGTCGATGATTCTACCTCTGAGCTGTGGGCACTCGGTTGTAGAAGACAGACTTTTAGAATGTGATATACCATGTATTCATAAGCCAGAAGTGAGAGTGTTCTAATTCATTACTGAATGAACAATATATATTAGTCATCCACATGAAAGGCTGTTTCACTGTATCGCCACTCATCAGTGTGGCTAGACACATCCACTTGCTTCTGGTCAGGATTGAAACTCAACCAATTTGGTGTCAGTCAGTCACTACCCACAAGCCATAGGCACATGGAATCAGAGAAGTTAAATTTTTAGTGTGTTGTATGTAAGCAGTGTATACACCCACCAGTCATCGAAAGAACTCAGTTCGTTTCTGAAGAGTAACACATATAGCGCAGAAGTGGAAACTGTTTTTAAAATTTTATTTTCTAGAGAGGTCAATATATATATATATATATATATATATATATATATATATATATATATATATGGGAAAGTCTTTTAATTTATTCATGGTGTTTATTAACATTCTTACATTTCTAGAACCAAACTATCTTAAGGTCAGCCACAAAGAACCTTTAATATTTGTTCTGAATTTATTTATATACTGTTTTTTAAAAAAAGCTCTTGCTGGGTTTGTTTCCACTGTAACTCATTTTGTCTAACGAAGTACAGGAAATATATTACAAGAAGCCCTGTATAGATGACTTTATTTTCTGGATTACAGCTGTCTTTATTTTGTTTAACTAATAGTTATTGTTAGCTAATAACAATATATATAATGACTAATTGAAAATTCACTAATATTTTGCTTGCTCCTTAGTCTTATATAGTCTATCAAAGTTTTCTAAACATTATCAAGTTCTTTTAAGAATTTGAATTTTCTTATTGTTTCCTCTGTGCATTAGATAACATAATAGAGCCCAATATTCAACTAAGAAACATTTAATTTCATATTTCATTGATATTTTTCTATCTGTCACAGAGGTAATTCTACTTGTCTCTTTCTAAGTAATCTTAGCGTCATTTTAATTTCGTTATATGTGTTGTGGCGCAGTGGATATTGTCTCGGAACGAGAAATCGGGGAGCCAAGTTCGAATTCCAGTTGAATTCCTTGCATTCACTTATGCGCAAATACCCTTGGGAAAGGTATTAATCCATTTATTCCTTCCAGTTATGGATTAAATAGCAGGACAGATACTAATCTGTATTCATAATATATACTAATCTTATCGTCCTTATGTTTCAATTTATACATTGTTTTACAAAACACAATTTGGCATTAAATAACCTGGAAAAGATTGATATGCCATAAAAAAAAAAAACTAAACTGTTTTTTTTTTTTTATGAGTATTTCTTTCATCTTAATCTCAATGACTTTTTATTACAACCACCAGGTTTTTGATCTAATATCACACTGTTATAAAAGTACATTTAATGTAAGCTTTCTGCATCTGGATACATTTCAAATCTTATCTATTATTTGAATTTCTTAGATAAAAGATTGTCACTTATTAATGTTTTTTTAAGTGGTTCTTCATTCTAGTATATTTTTAATATAATCTTCTCAGACAGTGTCTGGCTGTCAGTCCACAATTCCAGAAGTGCTGGATTAACATGTGGCCTAGTGTGTGCTGTAGGGGCCACAAAACTTTCAAGGATCCTGACAAAACTAAAAATTAATTTTTGTAAAAAGTAGATACATTTCTGTAAAATGTAAAGTTGGGATAAAAAATATAATGATGTTGCTTATGAAATAAATTGTAGGAGTTTCAGAATCAGATAACATTTTAGTTGAAATTTTCATGTATTAAACTAAAAAAGCATCATCTAAAAATATATATATTTTTATAGGCACCCCAGGAGCTTCATATGGCTTACATCTGGCTCTGAGCACAGGTCAGAATTTTTACCAACCAGGTTATGGAAGCAACCAGTTATAAAAGCTTGAAGCCACCCATAGATCATTTAATATTTCAGTCAGTTAGTTAAGTGCCATACATGATACATGCTTTGGGTGATCATGTCTCAAAAGAGACGTGACTGAATGGGCAGAAGATTATCCCATAGTAGGTTGCCATTGCTTTCTGCAGTAGACTGGTTGTCAGCCAAGGCTATAGAACCCTATTTGTCCTATTATTTAACCCATAACTGGAGAGAATAGACAGATTAATACCTTTCCCAAGGGTATTTGTGCATAAGTGAATGCAAGGAATTCGACTGGAATTTGAACTTGGCTCATTATTGTCTATATACCATAGTATTATCTTAAACTTAAAGTTGAAATATTATCATTAGTTTAGTTTTTATGATAAAAAGCAATTGAAATTTAAAAGAAGCATATGTTGTATAGGCCAGAACCAGAGCTGGCAACTCAAGCAGTCACCCGGGACACCATCAAGGCCAATGGTGCCATCATACTACCATGTCATGTATTTGAGATCTTCCAAAATTAAAATTTATAAAAACATACTTACAGTTATTCATGACTCAAAACAGATTAAATTCTTTGGCTATTTCGTCAATAAAAATGATCTTGTAAAGAAGATAGTTGTAGAATGTGCCATGAAAAAATTTGAAGATATAAAGGCTAGAAAAAATGTTTTAGGTAGGATAATGCATGTTTAGCTTTTATTAACTTGTATGTTGTCATAAACTTGTTATTCAATATTTTCAGTTTCTCTCCTTGTGAAAATTTAAAGAAATTATACTTGTTAGTGCACCAAGGTTCAGGTTACCTGGGGTGCCAGCAACATTAGGACTGTCACTCTCTCAAACACATGGCCTGAAAGTTGCATTTTTGTAACCAATATTTTCCTAAAATTTTAATAAGTTTAAAAAAATTATCCTAATATCTTTTCCCAATAAGATAAGATTCCCAATTCAGTTGCTTTTAACAAACTATTTTTCACAATGGATGTTTTTACAAGCATTTAAATCCATTTTGGGTTTTCACATAAAAAGAAAAAAACCTTTCATATCAAAATATCCTTGGTTTTATCACAGGTGAATATTTTGTGACATTATTAATTCTGAATATTTCAGACACACAGGTTCTTATCGCTAAAACATCCAGTGACCAGTAATTTAGATCATATACTAATGAAGAATAACATAAAAAAATATTCATTGACATGTTTGTTATATATATATATATATATATATATATATATGTAACAACACTAAAAGAAGTACTACTTAGGCAAGTAGATGGTTATTTAAAAAAGTGCTCAATGCACAATCAAAAAACTGAATATGCAGAGACAACAATATGTTAAATAACTAAATGTTCACTGCTTGTTATCCAGGTTTCAACCATATCAGTCTCAGCAGTAGCTTGATGCAACTGATATTATTGAAATCTGGGTAGCAAGTAAGTGGTGAACATTTTTTTCTTTATATATATATATATATATATATATATATATATATATATATAGTCATCTGCAGACAGATCTGTTTCGCTGTATCACAGCTCAACAGTATGGTTAGACTCTGATTGCTTTTTAACCCAGGATTGAAACCCGACTGAATTGGCGTCAGTCGGCGATTCTACCTCTGGGCTATGAGCATTTGGTAGAAGAAGGCAGACTTTTTAGTGTGTATATTATCATTATACGTGCCCAATAGCCAGGGTGATCTAATTCATTTTACTGAATGAGTGATGCGTACATGCCAGAGGAGCTACTGTTTTTCAAAGTCTCCCATTCTTCCAGAGTGCTCAATCAGGGTATGAGAGCGTAAATAGTCATCCACAGACAGATCTGTTTCGTTGTATCACAGCTCATCACTACAGTTAGACTCCGATTGCTTTTTAACCCAGGATTGAAACCAGACCAAATTGGCGTCAGTCGGCGATTCTACCTCTGGGCTATGAGCGTTCGGTAGAAGAAGGCAGACTTTTAGTGTGTATATTATCATTATACGCATCCAATAGCCAGGGTGCTCTAATTCATTTTACTGAATGAGCAATATATATCTATATCTATATATATATATATATATATATATATATATATATGATTCAAAACAATACTTTCACATCATTTAATGTTTGTTTACAAATTTACCCTTAAACAGAACTTTACAAGTAGCTTTTGCCAACCTTATTAAAAATAATTATATTTAATTAGAATAGACAATTTTTAGTTCTTTGTGTTTCCTAAGAGCCAAATTGCTAGTGTGATTCTTACTTTTCCTTTTGATGAAATGGAGATTGGTAATTTTTCCTTGAATTAGTACCAGTATAATAGTTTGCCATCACTGAAAACAATTATGGAGCCAAATTTAGAAGTATAATCAGGCTGTTGATAGCAACTTTCTTCTCTGCATTTTCTGTTCTTCACTAATTTGTACCAGCAAATCATTAAAAAAAGGGACAGTATCCAAATATCCAGGGACACTGTATCATCAATTGTCAGGTGTGAGCATTCAAGTTCATGATCACACATCCCATAATATATTATATTGCAATTTTGTTAGCAATGGTTTTGTCTACATTATAAGTTAATGGAACCCATCTCTCTTTACGCTGATTTTAAATTCAGTATTATCATTCTCATCGGCTGGTTGCGCAAGAGGCTAGTCTGCTTCGTTATTTAACCTGTAGCACAAGAAAGATTAATTCCTGTCTTTTCCAGCCTTACAGTCATAACACATTGAAATGTCAGTTCTCATATGATCACTGAAGTTAAGCAACATTGAGATTGGTCAGTATCTAGATGGGTGACTGCTTAGAAATGCCAGGTGCTGTTAGCTAGAATGTGCAGCTGGTGTAACAGATAACAACTCAGAATTGGAAATCAGAGAACTAAGTTCCAATTCTAGTTAGGTTTGTTGTATTCACTTCTGTGCAAATAATTTGAGAAAGGTATGAATGCAACTTTTCCCCATGCTATGGGTTAATTAGTATGACTTATATCAGTAAATTGTTTTAATAACCCCTCAATTAAAAAAAAAATCCTTGCAATCTAAAAATGTTTTCTATGTTTAAATAAGATTAAATAAGGTTGACAAACCATAACAAGTAAATAAGATTAAATAAGGTAGACAAGTCATAAAAAATAGATAAGATTAAATATGGCTTGCGTGTCATGAAAAATAAATAAGATTACATAAGGTTAATAAGCCATAAAAAATTTCAATAAGATTGCTAAGTCATAAAAAACAAATAAGATTAAATAAGGTTGACAATCCATAAAAACAAATAACATTAAGTAATATTGACAAGCTATAAAAAATAAATAATATTAAAAAATCTTAAAAATCCAACAAACCAGTCAGTCATGCTTTTCCAAGACCATTTATATGAAGTGACTTGATCATAATTTGATCTCACCACACTGATTCCACTTCATGTTGTAAAACACCCACATATCTTACCAAGCTTAAAACTGATTTTTTTCTCTGAGTTTATATTTATGCAAAAGTTTCAAAGTAGTTAGTCTTTCTTTGCTAAATGTTTGATACCAATATTGGTTATGAAACTTTCTAACTCTATTTACTAATATAACCAGTTATTGAATTCTAATACTGAAAGTTATTGCTATTTCTTGCTCCCTTAGTAGACATTCAATCATTTGAAAAAGTCCTCATTGTTCAAAAGGGATGAATATCTTGCATACAGAACATCAAAGCATTTCAATTCATATTAGAAGCTTGTTACTGTTATGGACTACATCAAATGTTATGACAAAGCCACTTTGCATTCAATTTTATCACATCATACAAATTAATGTAACACCTATGACTGCTTTGTCTCAAGTAATATACATTAAGTAGGCAATACAATACATCTAGGTTCGACATATTCATTAAACAAGAAAATTTTCTTGACTTAGACTACTAATTATAAAGCTAGTATCTCAAGAAACTTGAATGAAAAGTCAGCAAACTGTTTGATGTCTAATTATAGTACTACCTCATTTGATTCCTACTTATTGCCTGACCGACTTTACGAGTCATCAAAACTGGGATATGTTGAACTTTTTATGGTTGTATATCAGAATATAATTGCTATTTTCAACTACTTGTTTAATGGTAATGATAATATTAACCGTTTCCTTGAAAGGAAACATTCAACATTCATTAGCTGAGCAGACTGTGCCATTCAAGTTAGACTTTTCTTCACTCCCTGGTCATCAAGCTGGGATCATAGTGCAGTATCTGTTCTCGTCATCTCTAAAAGCAAGGGAAATATTGGCCATTTCCTTATAAGGAAACATTTAGCATTCATTGACTGAGCAAGCAGTACAGTTGATCAACCAGCTGTTGTATTCTGGTACACTTGCATGTCTTTCTTTTACTCAACCAACTGGCATATTTACTTAAATTTATACCTTGGTCAGCCTGTGAACTTTGCAGCTTACCCTCATATATAGCAATTATCAAAATACATAGGTGTCATTCTGGTTAAAATATCCAAGGTTGGAGTGAATTCACTAGTGGTTTAAGTGCATTAGCAAAAAATGAGAATATATTGAAAATTTTTGTTCCATAAATCAATGCATTTTTTATCATGAGGCTATGAACTTCTTGATTTGCCTATGAATCTGTTTGGATACTTGAAACATTGTTTGTCATATTAAAAGGGGTTATAAAAATTGTGAAATATTTCCACATCTTCTAATAAATTCTCTATTCAAGGAATACCATGTTAAGTAGCTTCTTATTTAAAGTGGCTGTACATCTATACATGGATGTACAAAGTGGTGTAGTGGATATCAACGCAAAACAACAAATTGGAGAGCCAAGTTTGAATTCCAATTGAATTCCTTGCATTTGCTTACACACAAATACCCTTGCGAAAGGTATTAATCCATCTCTTCCCTCCAGTTATGGGTTAAATAATTGGACAGATTGGGTTCTATAGCCTTATCTGGCAACCAATCTACCACAGAAAGCAATGGAATACTACTGCAGGATAATCTTTTGCTCAGTCAGTCATGTCTCTTTTGAGACATGATCACCCAAAGTGTGTATCATGTTTGGCATTCAACTGACTGTTATACATCTATATAAGTAAAATAAAGTGTCTGTCTGTCTGCCTCAAACTAAGAAACTACTAGATTAACTGTGACCAAACTTGGCATGCAAATAGGCCGTGACCCATGGAGTGCCATAGCTTATTCAAAGTTGACCTAGGTTAAACCTGAAGATTATGAAAGGATAAAGGTTAAAGTCAAAGAAGCCACTTATCATGGAAGTTATATATTTACATGTGGGCTCGTGCTGTAAAAAATGACAGCAAATTATTCATATCAATATGCCATCTGAAATAACAATAACATATATATTGATGTATTTACTATTGAGTATCGTACATTAAGACATAAAAAAATAAACAAAATAATCCAAAACCTTGAGCAAGATGAAAATATATATATTTCAGTGTATCGAGGCAGCAGATAATTTTCTAAACATATCCTGTTAAATATAACAGACAATGAGCATCTATTATGTTTAATCATGAACCGTTCTAAACATCGTATTTTGGCTTTAATTTCAGTTGAAAATAATGACAAAAATTCTCCAACATTTGGAGAATTTTTTATTAAGTTGGTTCTAAGCTTTTGGCTTA
>JBBBDQ010000201.1:2817500-2897500 GCA_037127315.1 Ascarosepion bandense | reverse complement strand
CTTCCTTTCCTTGTAAAATTTAGCAAAGTAATAATAATAAAAAAACCATTCTATTTTCATTTAGAATTATTCACTTGGCAATAAGTACTAAAAATAATATGAAAATGATTCTGTTTCTATAACATTTAACATTTTTTGTCTAAATAATTTAGGTATACATAGTAATTAATTATTCATAGTATTGTTTTCAAATACAAAAGGTGCAAGTAATTTCTGGAGAGGTTTAGATAGCAATAGTGACTGAAGTATTCAGTCCAAATAATTCTCGAATGACACTCGAATATTACACCTCACATGCTACTATCCTTGACTTAAATAGACCATTTCAGGCCTTGGGCTATTCCATCATTGAGAGTGCTGCAGGTGTGTCAGTTACTCTACAGCAAAAATAAAATGCAGTAAGTCATATCTAAAGCATTTTAATTTTCTACCAAATTGTATATTTTTAAAAGATGTGCAAGTAATGTACACTTATTAGAATAAGAGAATGTGTGGGTAGTGTACTGGTTAGCAGCTCAGAATGAGAAATCAATGAAATGAGTTCAAATTCCTGTCAGGTTCAGAACATTCGCTTATGTGCAAATATTCTTTGGAAAGATATAAATCTATCTCCTTCCTGTCATCCAAGGGTTAAATAATAATCTTGAAAAATCATTGTTATTCTCAAAAAAAAATTATTAATGCAATATTCATGAAAAAAAAGAATTATATGTTTTTTGTTTAAATAAACCACAAAGGGTTATTAAGTCATAAAAATCAGAACAAGATCAGCACAGAGAGTGGAATCAATGAATTGTTGTATCTCTTTTCACAATAATTCCCTTGTCAAGAAACATGTATCTGTAGTGTTTGTGAAGACAGACTTTAAAAATCAGTATAAGTTAAGATTTTGTAAAATGAACAACTTCATTAGAAATATTATACTTTTCAAATAACACATGAAGCTTAAAACAAAAAAAATAAACTTTTCTGTTACACCCAATGGTGTGTAGGGCAGTGTTTTTGCTGTTTCTATAACAAACTGTTTTTTATGGGGCAAGGTTGTTATCCCAACCACCAAACCTGGAGGAAGGTTATTTTCTAAGCATAGCTTAGACTTGACACATGACCGAAAAAGTAAGAGACACCCAGTGAGGATCAGACTTAGTACTCAGTTATAATGAATCTAGCAAGACAAGCTTGCTAACCATTACACCATGCCGAGATGCCAAACATGAAGTGTATATAGCGTTATATATACAGTATTTTTCTTTGCTTTTTGAAAGAGTTCCAATACTGGTGGTCAGCTTCTCCACTACATTGCATACCAAGGTATCATAATCAATAGGTGTTGATTGTCCACTGCTGGGCTTTATTTCAACAGAGAAGTCTTCTTTTATGTCTCATGTCTTTTAAGGATGTAGGCAATCATGGCCTTCCACATCTTCCCATCCCTTGGTGCTCTTAATACTCACTTCTCCTGTTATCCCACTCATTCTTCACTCAAGTCCATCAAGTATGTCATGTATTGCTTTCCCTCGCCTCTCTTCAAGGCAAGTAATATAAACCTGGAAGGTAACCCCCCCCCTCAAAAAAATTATGGCACATAAGATCATGCAATGGAACTGTCATAAAATTACAAAGATTTTCTCATACTTGCATCACAACTGCATCCAGCCGTCATCTGCCTAAGGAAACATTTTGCAAGAAAATAATAACTTAAAAAACAATTACAAACAATACCACTATAATCACAATACAAGACACAGAGCTAATGGAGGAGTGTCAATACTGATTAGGAATGACATACTGCAAAGCAAAATACATATTAAAACTAAACTACAAGCAATAGCAACACAAGTGACACTCGACAAAAACCATGACAATTCTTTCCATTTATATTCCCCCACAAGAACCAATAAATACAACAGACATAAACAACTTACAGAAACAATCACAAGATAAAGCAATTTTATTCAAAATAAAAAAATAAAAAGCAACAGATCATAAAACCTAATATATATACAGAATATATATACAGAATAACTACCTTATATACATAAATAAACAAAGCTTCAGCGTAAAATGACCTAAATAGAAGTTGACATGCCGTAAAATCCATAAACCAACCAACCAACCAACCAACCTAGCCTCCTTCACTTCTATCTATCCCATGAGCATCAGGTTCACCAAGCCCTCCTTACTCATTACATGTCCGCCAAACTGTGGCTATCTTTTCCTGATGCTAAGTATTAGTTCCCTTCTTGTGTCCATCCTCTCTAAAACTTCATTGTTACTTGCATATTCCATTCATGGTATCCTCAGCATCCTTCTGTAGAACCACACTTTAATTGCTTCAAGTCTTTTCTTCATCTTTAATGAAGGAAAAGAACTGTCTTCCAAGTTCTTGCTTAACTGCCATCTACAATCTTCAAAAATTTAAATGCAACATCAATCACCATCTTCTGTCTTCCTGAACTCTGTTACTTCAGTGTCCTTTCTTCACTCAAATTTTCTCATTGTCTTTCAATCGTTATAACCCATTGCTAGGAGTGAAACAAAAAGAAAATACTTTGTTACTCACATGTTCAGTCTATGATATTCTCAGCATCTATTTATAGAATTACATCTCTGTCGGCTTCCGGCCTATCACGTTGAATACACCGGTTCTCGCTCGATCACCGAAGTTAAGCAATGTTGAGCCTGGTCAGTACTTAGATGGGTGACTGCTTGGGAATAAGTGTTTAGTGATGGATGTGCATTGTGGTGCAGTGGATATCGGCTCAGAAAGAGAAATCGGTGAGCCGAGTTCGAATTCCAGTTGAATACCCTGCATTCACTTAAGCACTGGTACCCTTGGGAAAGGTATTAATCCGTCCCTTCCCTCTGGTTATGGGTTAAATTACAAGGGTAGGATTGGGGACCCTGCCCTTATAAACAAATCCCAATGAATCTTGATACTCAAAAAGAAAAAAGTATTACCAGACACAAAAACTTATATAAAAAAAAAACAACAATAAATTGTTGAAAGAAAAAAGGTATTACCAGCAATAAATAAATAAAATTTAGTTGGCAATAAATAACCCGCCGAGATTGATACACCATAAAAACAAAACAACCAACCAACCAACATCTCTGTCAATTCAAGTCTCTTTATCATCTGTGAGGAAATTGTCACGTGTGCACCCTTTTCTTTGTTTCTACTTGCTATTTTCTGTCTTCCAGAAACTTGTACTTTTATTGTTCTTCTTTTCACTAAAGTTGTCTTATACTATTCTGCTACTAGTAACACCTTGCATCTTAGTGGCATTATCACCTTACTCTGGGGGAAATGATAATAAACAACTTTTGACAGATTAAGCTTTATTATAGTAGGATTATTGATTATTATCATTATTTTATATTATCATTCTTACTAAAAAGTTGTCTTATAGAATTAAACCAGAGTAGTAATTCATTTTCAAGAACAGATAAAAGTTAAGTTTCATGTGTCAATTTTTAATCCTGTTTTTTGTGATATTGTTGCTACTCTATCTGGGTACTAGTACTTAAGTAATTAGCACCCCACAGGTTGAATGAAAATCTAATATTACAGTTAGTAGTATTTTAAGTCGACTCTGCACCCCTTCCCATAATCTTCATTATCATCATTTCATTTATTAAATTTCCTGCAACATTATTCTGACTACCTTGATCAGTGTTACTACAATGGCACTTTTTCAATACTATCATCACCACCACCACCACTTCTATTAACTGCATTGGTTTCATTGTCTTTTTACTTATGCTGTTCCTATGACAATCAATACCACAACTACTACAGCTGCATTGTTAAAATTTTGCTTTTAACTTATCAGATAATGTCATATCTAGATAAAAGTATATCAATAAGTCTGCAACCTCATCATGAAAGAAGTATTTATCATGCACAACAATTATTTTTAGAATACTAACTCATTCCTTGCTAATGTACTCAATTCAGTATCGAATATTAATCACATACATTGACTAATACACAGTTAAAATTTCGAATAAAGATTTATCTAATAACCAAATTATAGACTACAGATTTTGTTTCCACCTTTTATGTATGTATGTATGTGCATGTGTCATATATATATATATATATATATATATATATAAAATAAAATAAGTTTTAAAATTGTAGTTAATTGTAGTTCAACATTTTTTTTCAAAATTTTTTCAAATTTAAAAAAAAAATTTTTCAGAATTTTTGAACATTGAAAACTTATTTTATTTTATATTAGCTCTGTAATTTTAATAATAATAAGAAATTATTATAATTAGTAAAAGCTTGTATCATTTACTTTTAAACAGTGCTCAATACGTAGTAGAGCAATATTTGTACTAATATTCTTATTATTGAAAATTATAATAAAAGACATTTTTTCAATACACAAGAATTCTTGTGTAGCCAACACACACACACACACATATATATATATATATATATATATATATATATATATCACCCGGTTCACACTCCACCCACATCTATTGAACAGGTTAAGAAGCTCATCCCTTGTTCCCTGTTTAGGATGTGGTTTTCGGCTTTCTCTTTTCCAATCGTTTCACTATTACGTAGCTCCCTGCACATCAGTGGCATTACCACCTTGCTCGGGGTGATACGATTAAAAAAAAATATATATATATATATATATATATTAATTAGTTAATTCATTAGTTTTTGGTCACAATTAAATTAAACCAGTACAGTTGTATTAAAAAGTATTCAATACAATTATACTGTAGAACTTTTCAATATTTTTAATGTGGAAACAAGTTATTTCGCAACTGGTTTTTAACTTTCTATGTCTTCAGATGATTTATGATAACTGATGTTACGGTTTTTTCAAACACTCACATAACAGGAATCTTTTATAAATGCACAATGTTCAATATCAAGAGAAGTTACTTAAAGGTTTTGGAACACTTTTATCCATGATTGTATCATTCTAGTAGGTATTTATTAATATGGTTACACTTGGATATAATTTCTGTTATTTTATTTAATAATTCATTTTTTCTGGAAACAACATGACAGCCAATTTTTTCTCCTGACATAATCTGCATACTTTACCAACATTGTAAGGCTTGGCTGTTTTGATTATGCTCCAAGTTATATTGAGGTCTTTTCCATACTTTAATTTTAATTCCCACACGTGGCTAGCCATCTCTGTATAATTTGTAGTTGTCTATGTGGATTATGATGGATTAATGATAGCACCGGACATCAAAAGAGAGAATGATAGAATAAGGAATATACTTTACAAACTCTTTAAAGATCTAGATTTGGAAATAGTAGTCGAAACAAATAAGAAGGTTGTCCAATATTTAAATGTGGGATTTAATTTATAAACTGAAAGTGTCTCTCCTTATATAAAAGCAGATGCAACTTTAAAGTACATAAACGCAAGATCTAACCCTAATCCCCACAAGGACACATTTTTCGATTTTCATTGAGATCATGTGGAACTTGTTTATCAAGCTTTTTCCCCTTGCCAAAATTCTGCAAATGGCGTGAGTCTGTTGCAGTGCTGATACCAAGCATCTAAGACATTTCTCTGGTTCTTTGACATGGGTTTTACTCAACAACTACTTGAAATTGTTTGTTGTCAAGACTGCATGACCATCCTCTACCTTCTTCATCTTCAAGGCTCTCATCAGCAGTACATAATATCTGGAACTACCTTCGTACTGTGTGATCACTTGTGGACTCATTTTCCTATGCTCTGTTGATAGTAGCAGAAGTTTGGAGGGCACTGTGCCCAACCTTAAGCACCTGCAAGAAAAGTGAACATAGATCATGTTTTGTCATGTTCATAATTAAGGACTTCTATGCATCAAGAATATTTCTGTCTAAAAATAAGTTTAAAATTATCAAAGCGTACACATTAATTATTATGTATACCAAAAATCACCTAATATATACTGTGAATGCTATGTTAAAATAGCTTTTCAAAATAGAACACTTCAAGTGACTTTTACTTTTGAAACAACCTTATATATATATATATATATATATATATATAGTCATCCACAGACAGATCTGTTTCGTTGTATCACAGCTCATCAGTATGGTTAGACATCCAATTGCTTTCAGCCAGGATTGAAACCTGACTGAATTGACGTCAGTGATTTTACCTCTGAGCTATGGGTGCTCAATAGAAGACGGCAGACTTTGAGCATGTTATATACAATGTACAATATATATATATATATATATATATATATATATATATATTCGTAAATACACACTTAGATTTTGTAATGATTTCCCAATGTATAAGTTACTGCACTGTAGACACTGAATTTTTTCAATCATGGCATTCAAATTGATGTTTGGTTTATTTTCTAATATGACAATATCACCAATAGTATTGGAGATGGTGGTAACAATTCGGGTAGTTGGGATAGTTAATTTGTTGGAAAGTTCATATGAAAGAATATATATATATATATATATAGGCGTGTCCAGAAAGTTTAATTTCTTAAGTAGAGTTAAAATATGAAACAAAATTATGATATTAAATATCTATTCAACTCAATAAGAAAGCATTTTATTAAACAACTTTTCTCCATTTTCTCTTTAACTTAAAGATTCTATCTTCCCAGAAAAGGTTGCTTTTATGTGATCTGAAGAATTGAGTATTTTTACCATTGAGATTATTTTTTCAAGGACCTGAATATGTGAAAATTTGAAGGATAAAAGTGGGTGATTCATCCTAGCTGAGCTGCAACAATTTTTGCCAGGTCACTAAAAACCATGAGGTCTGGCATTACTCTGCCTTTAATTCATTCAATTTTGAGCTGTTCTTTTCAAAATTAATTGACTGGTTACTTGACAGAAGCTCATTGTGTAGGATTTCTTTCCCATCTCACAACATGACTTTTTTAGAATTAACACCTACTTTTGGGATGACTTAAGATGGCTTGTGTAACTTAGCACAGGATCTTTTTCACTAAATATTGTGGTTCTACAGAAGGATGCTGTAGATATAGTGGACTGAGTATGCAAGCAACGATGAGGTGTTGGAAAGAATGGCAACAAAAAAGGAAATTAATACTGAGCATCAGGAAGAGACAACTGAAGTTCCTGGGACATGCAATAAGGAAGAAGAGCTTGGAGAACCTGTTACTGACTGGCCAGATAGAAGAAAAAAGAGACAGACGAAGGCAGCGGATAACATATTTACAGGGCCTGATCAGGTGGATGACGGAATGGGGGTTGCGAGGTGTAACAGGAGCAAACATACTAAGAGCCACAAGGGATAGGGAGACGTGGCGAACCATGATCGCCTACGTCCTGAAGGGACAGGGCACATAGAAGAAGAAGAAGAAGATTGTGGTAAATGATCCATTTCTTATCACCTGTCCTAATTTGCATTTAAAATATAGAAATGTGATCCAAAAGATTTTTTTCAATCAAACATCATAGCATTTTGAGTACCCTAAGCTTCACTAAGTGCTCATGGATAGGTGGCTTTTGATCATTTTCGTTTTTCTGCTAGTTTCTATGTTGGTTATTCTCAATCAATTTCTTGATTTGGTCATCATCTGTCTGCCCGAGCATTCTTAATCAATAAGGCCACAATCAACAATTCTATACTTAGCAAACCACTTCTGTACAATTCTGTCAGCTATAGCACCTTTGCTATACACAGCACATTTTTTTTGTTGCTTGCAAAGTATTTTTGCCTTTACAGAAATGAAAAATCATGAAGTGTCTAAAATGCACCTCAACAACTGCTTGAAATTGTTTGTTGTCAAGACTGCATGACCATCCTCTATCTTCTTCATCTTCAACACTCTTATCAGCAGTACATAATATCTGGAACTACCTTCATACTGTGTGATCACTTGTGGACCCATTTTCCTATGCTCTGTTGATAGTAGCAGAAGTTTGGAAGGCACTGTGCAAGAAAAGTGAACATAAATCATGTTTTGTCATGTTCATAATTAAGGACTTCTATACATCAAGAATATTTCTGTCTAAAAATATGTTTTAAATTATCAAAGAGCACACATTAATTATTATGTATACCAAAAATCACCTATTTGACATGAATTAAGTGATTTTAAACCTTATTTCACAAAATATATTTTTGAAGTGTGCTTTAATCAGAATTGTAAGCATATTATATATGCCAATAAATTTGACATGTTTGAACAGCAACTGACTTAAATTGGCATGAACTTTCCAGACAACTTAATACACACACATATGCAAACACACATATTTATTTAACAAGGAGTTGATACCACAGAACATCAATATTGATTTGAAAAGACACCAAGTCATTTTCTATTGTGTTTTTCTTATCTTTAGGGATCCATTCAGCCAACACTTCATCAAACAGAAATTGTTGACAAAATTAGATGATGCAATAATTATATATATATATATATATATATATATATATATATATATATATATAACATAGTGATGATCCACGTATACTGTCTTAATAATATGTATTGGAAAAACTACTAAAAAGTTGTAAGTTTAAAAATGTATTTTTTTGACAGTATTTATTTATTTCTATTATCATATTTGATATTTCAGACCGTCCTCGGCCTTTCATCAGAAACAAATGATTTTAAAATTTAAATTAGAAACCTTTTCACGAGGAGCATTCGTCTGAGAGATTGTTTACATCATGTGACACAGAAAGTGATAGATTTTTTTAATATTTGTAAACATAAACCTATCTTTAATAATACTTATAAATGTTGTTTCAAAGAAAAATTTTTAAGTGTATCTAAAAAATGTTTAACTATTGAAATATTTATAAAGATTCAAAACACCTAAGTCCCTATTTAACCCTAGCCTGTATGTATTTAATTTTAAAATCCAGTATTTTTCTTTCTTTCTGCGTGAGTGTATAGAATTAAAATCAGAATCTATTAGTAAACATTTGCAGATTTTGCACACACACACACACACACACATATATATATAAACACATGCATGATAAACCTTCTCTTTATTATAGGCAAGATTAGCATTTCTGTTTCTGAGCAGAGTATATTTGTTTTATTCTCTTATAAATACTTTTAATCACATTTTTATTTTTCCTTAATTCAAACTAATTAAATCCTGCCAGAATTGATTTCCTGTTTTGAATGAATTAAAATCCTACTTCTATACATCACTCAAATCATGAGACATAGTTTGCTGCCTATAGAAGTGTCCACTTGGATGAGTCTTTCATACTTGCTCGTTCACAGGTTACACATGTTTCCCCGGAATTAAGTCGCACAAAAGTGACATAAATACACACCAGCAATATTTGCATCTAAGCAATACAATATTCATTGTAGGCCACAACTTATCTTAAAAAAAATTAAAAATATAAGAAGAAATGAATAAATAAAAGTAATCATTACTTCTCTTCTTTTCAAAAACATATTGCTTTATTTGAACAATGAAAAAATCATGTCCATTCACTACAACATTCAGCATTCACAAAACAAAACAAGGCAGTGAAAAAAAACTAGAGGATGGCCAAAGGCAAGATCATCTGATCCAATACCTCTGCCTGACATGGCCTACTATAGCCAGAAGTAAAAAGTGGTGGAGGAGGGCAACCAGGGGTTCCACCAATGGGAGTGACTAGACCCCAGGTTTGGAATACAAAATTCTGACTGAAACCATTTTGTCTTTACACCATATCTAAGTTTATCAAAAATAAGAATAAAATACTGGTTACTGTACAATCACCAAAGTTAAACAAGATTGAGCTTAGTCAGTCCCTAGATGGGTGACTATCTGTTGCTGAAAGCTTGGATGTGTGGGTGGTGTAATGGATAATGGCTCAGAATTTTTAACGGGAGAACCAAATTCCAATTCCTGTGGGGTTATTTATATATATTTACATACAAATACCCTTGGCAAAGGGATGAATTTACATCTTTTCCTCACACTATGGGTTAATTAGTAAGATGTGTATCACTGAATTGTTATTGTCTCAAAAAAAGATTCTTACATTCTAAAAGTGGATAAATTGTCATAAATTACGCAAAAATGAAAATAACACTAACATCTCGTTTTAACAGATAGACTTACTAAAAGTACACAAAAACTTCTTGAAATAGTAAAGAGTAAATTTCTTAAATAAAATTGCCATTGGCTTCAACCAGGGCCTCAAAAAAACTTTTTGTTGGATATTCTTCTTAAGTTGATGAATGCTGTCATAATCTTTGATTTCAGTTCCTATTTAGTGCTACAATATGTTTTCCTGGTCTCTCACTCAACTGTACTCTCCCCACACACATAATAATCAAGAAAGTTGAAATCTGAGGAGTTAGGTGACCAATGGTGATATGATTGCAGAAACTGTCTGACAGCCGTGCCTGGTTTCTCTTGCTTGTGTAGCATGGTGCAGAACCCTATTGCCAAACATAGGGTTTTCCAGTAGCCACACTCTTGACCCAGGGCAGTACTACCTCCTCAAAGCACTTGATACAGGTCTCTGTATTGAGTCCGAGGCCCTCATCAACAAATTTGAGAGTTCTTTTCTTACCAGAATGATCAGAATTAGTTTCCCAAGCTGCCATACCATCATAATCATCATTAGAATCATCAAACTCTTTCTGAATCCTCAACACTGTCCTCAGATTGATATCGAAACACTATGAAATGTTCGTATTGTAGTTTCCAGCAAAAATGTCAAGCAGTACATCATGCTTTTTCCATATTTTTGGTGGGGTAAATTGTATCCTGGTGCTCTTTTTCTCATAGATGGTGCCCAACTGACCCAACTACATTAAGAAGTCAGCAAAACTAAAAACAAATAATGCATATGCTCAAAAAGTAAAATGGCAACAATTGCACCCTGTACTGTGTTATATGGTTTGAGTAAAGGCAGTAATTCCTTTCCTGACTAGATGACACGAATATGTTTTGCCTTTCACTAAAGAATTAGTTCAACATGAATATATACCATCCCAGAATTTGAACCCTCTTTGGTGTGATTGTTTCCTCCCTACAATGCCCTTCCCACAGATGAAACATTGCTAGTCTCTGGCTACTCTATTGCAATTTTTATGGCAAATGTTCAAGCGAGCTACACACCTTAGTTTTGCCAGTCCACAACTGACTGAGCTACATTCACGAAGTCAGCTCATTTTCATTCACTTCATATTTCATTGGTAAGGAAGAATTTCCATCCAGATACCTTCTTCTTCAGAATTAGTACATTACAAAACAGACTCTTGAAATGAGGCTTTTCAAGTCACTACAGTCCTTACCTCTTTAATTCAAGGGTCAACATTTATCTACCTTACATCAGACTATGCATTTTTGTCTTCCACCTTGTGCAAAACCCCATACAAAATCATTGTTCAGTAACCCTTTCTCTTAATTGGTTCTTGAACCTTACATTTGGTAAACAATACTATAAAATAATGATAATTCATAATTTTAGAAATTCAGACAGAAAATAATTACAAATATGTTTTGCAACAACTATCATCTTTTATCTTTGAAAATTATCTATGTCCGGTCATATAGATTGAGATCTGTTTAAAAGCGTCTCAATACGCAAATATTTTTCAGAGATGACAGTAATTTGCAAAATAACAGTTTTCAGACATCATGCATCAATTCACACTTTGTCAAAATTGTATTCCAGAATTATATCTTGTAAAAAGTAAAAGTTAAGATAAAAAGAATGTTGAAAGAATCATTGGAGAAATCAGGTACAATTTGTTTTTAATGTTTTCCCGTCTGTGTACTATAAGTTAAAGATAAAGTTCTTTGCTTTCTGCAATCAATTTATGTATATAAAAAAAGATAATTTGTGAAAACTAAAATAATATTTTGGGAAAAAATTATTCACTCTGTCATCATTTTTAACAAATGGTGTCTGAAATTTTGAGTTAAAATATTTATATTATTTACAAAAAATATACAGATGAGCATGCACATCATTATGATTTTTATGATATTTATATTGATTTACTTTTCAGTTTTCTTCTGGTGTACTAAGTGCAGCATATACATTTACCAATTATTGGGTTGTTATCATGAAATAAAATGTTTTAGGTTTTGGTTAATGAAAGTTTACAGATCAGTGTTATATTTATTGACACTATTTTATATCTATTCACAATGTGAAACTATCTTCTAGTTTCTTGCTTCCCTGTTACCTACAATCTTTAAAAACTTAAATGCAATGTCCATCACCATCATCTCTCTTCCTGAGCTCTGTTTTTTTACTGTCCTTTCTCCTCACTAAAGTCTTCTCATTCTTTTTCCCTCCAATTAACCCCTTACATCTTAGTGCTTTATAGTTTGGTTGGGGTGAAATGATTAAATGAGTTTTATTCAAGTTTGATACACTTGAAACATCGATCTCCAATATGCGCTATGTTGCAAAGTCCATAGTATTGATGTCAGGGCTTGATGAAGACCACATTGATTTGTTAATAAATCCACAAAAATGCCTCTTGCATGATTTCTACACCAAAGTAATTATGTGAGCTGGAGCTCTGTCTTCATTGAAAACATAGACACTTTCAATTTACTTCTTGTTGTTATCCGTATAGAGGAAGCGATTTCAGTGTGCAGCACTTTTAGAAAGTGCCTGAACACCATACTATGGTTTGACCCAAACCTTGTGAGTGAAATAGAATAGATGGGACTGTTTAGAAACTGTCAATGGTTGTGCATTTTCACATGTCATCATGACGAAGAGTTTGAGCATCCTGGGCTTGTTCAACCAGTTGTTCACATGAGGTAACGTGCTTTCTCCCAAAAACTATGCTCAGCATAGTTGCAGTATAAACCAAATGTAGGCTCTGTGTCCAAGCAGGCAAAAACAACAGAGATTAGCTAGCCAGCCAAGCAGACTGGTATACTATGAAAATGGATAAATATGTCTATAGCCTAACACGCAATATTTGTTGTGTAAAATAAATGCTTTTCATTATTATTATTATTATGTTATGGCAGTGTTCCATAAACAGGGTTCCACAAGAACAAGTGAGATAAGCTAATGCACTTTTGACTTTATTTCATACTAGCAGTATAGCCCAGCATTGATCGGGTGTAATGAAAGCTTTAAAACTAATCCATGGTCCTGGAGCTCAGACTCTTTGGACCTTGGCACAAAAGACTAAAAAGCAATAGTTGTTTCCAGTTAAAGCAAAACCGTGGACTGAAAGAAAAATGAATGGATGTAAGTCAAATTTTGATTTCCTGGTATCGATATCAAATAAGTTTTTTTCATTGTAAACTGAATTTTGAAGGCTAAATAAGTCATCTGAGTAAATGGTATCCTGGCTGAGACTAAGAACTACAATTATACCTACTTAGAGCCAAACCCGAAGCAAAAACTAAAATAAAAGGGCTGAAAAAAATAGACATACAGGCAGATAAACAGACACACACACAAACATCTTGCCTTTTATATATATATATTATCGATTTTCTGCACCTTGAAACTTCTGAATATCATTTCTTATGTCTTTGTCTATGAGTGTATCAAATTTGATTAAAATCGGACCATTCCTTCTATAACCCAATTTTTTCGATTATCGATTTTCAATATTTATCAGGTGTACCTTGACACAAAACCTAGCTAAGAACACTCACAAACACTTATAGTACAACTGTGTAAATTTTCAAGAAAATCGGTTCAGCCATTTCGGAGTCTATTGGTAACAGACAGACAGACACACAGACAGACACACAGACAGACAAAGTTCCATTTATAAATAAGTTTAGATATGTAATATTACTAAATACACACAATATATTCTTGGTTATTTTAATATATACATCATCCCATCTAAACTATTATGTTATTAAAAAAATATAACAATCATTGAGAATATATTTAGTGATGTCTGTATGCAACCAGTGTATATACTTTTTCTTAAGTACCTCCACTCACTCGGTGAAAAAAAAAACAAAAAGGCCTCAAACTTAATAAAAACAGTGCACTGACCTTTTTTAAAATGCTGATTACACTATCTCTCTCCCAGAAACTATAACTAAGGTCTGCTCAGCATAGTTGCAGTATAAACCAAAGGTTGGCTCTGTGGTTGTGGAACAAAACACAATTGTACCCGAGTAGACATCTGCAATAAAGATTAGCTAGCCTCCCTAGTAGACAAACATCCTTGAATATAAATGGCCAGCCATGCAATAGCCACTTTCAAATTTGGCTGATGACTAGGGCAATATATTTATCCCTAAAATTTACTGGTAAACCATAGTATTCACTTTCACTCATTCTTCAATTAACACCAAAGGTGATTTTCAACCATCAAAAGCAACAACCACCCTAACCATGAAACCAGTAAGTGTTACTTAAAATGTGTTCTGACCCCTTTGGAATGTTTTATAGTGAAGTAGCATAAACCATATCAATTTGGTAGTTGACCGCAGTTTAAACAGTGAAAAACTTCTCATGTGAACAAACAAAAATTTATGCTACATCTTCTCCAACATTACAGTTAGCTCAACCAAATACAGCCAATAATTCTACTCCAGCAGCTTCTTTTCCCACACTTCCTGTCTGTGAAACTTCCTTCCATATACTTGCTTTCCTGATTGCTACAACCTCCAGGAATTTAAATGTAACGTCAATACCCATCTCTCATCCGCTTGACTCCAGTTCTTTCTACATCACCCTGTATATCTTTTCCTTTCTCTCTATCTTCTCAACTGTCTTCACACCTGTGTTCCCATCCTTCTCTTGCTCGTTCTCTGATACCCCCTGTAACTGGTTCGTCTTTCTCTTCACTCTTCTCTTGTCTAAACTTTTACTCTTATGTAGCCCCCTGCTCATCAGTGGCAGTACTTCCTTGCTTGGGTTGAAATGATTAAATAAAAATGAAAAAACATTTTCTTTGCTCTGCTAAGCCATTTTTGCTTGGAGCTACTTGAAAGTGACTGACATTGAATCTTTTATGGTTTAAATCTGAAATCCTATTTCAAAATCATCCTTAGCAACCTTTCTAAGATATCCAGCTCTGTTACCGACTTCATTGTGCTTCACCCTTTGCCCTCTTCTTGATGGCTTCAGTGATTCTCCTGGTATGAAGTGAATAATTTCCTCTTGAAATTGGATTTAATGAAGTGGTTGACTTGTCTTGAAGTTTTCTCCACACATTAAAAGCAGTTTTTCTGAAAATATTTGACTATTTTATAACAGTAATGTCAATTTTTGATCTTTTGTTTATAGTGTTTTTCTTAATTCATAGCAAATGATTATTTTATTGCTTGTCTTTCAGGTTAATGGGGAGATAATTTGGGACAGCCGGGTTGTGAAGAATAAGGGCAATCTGACCATCTACAAGCTGACAAAAGAGGATCATGGTGACTATGAATGTGTGGCAACCAATCAGATAACAAGCATTGTCATTGGTACAAGACTCATTATTGAAAGTAAGTTTTATTTGTTTGTTTCCTTGTCTAACTAAAAAAAAAAAAAAATTAGTCCCCTATATATTCAGCTAAATAACAAAATGAAACATTTTATGATTCAATTCAAATATTGAAATCGCATTGTCATATAATCTAGTATATCAAACTGTATCCTTTGTCTCTGATGTTGTTTTTCAGGGTAATGGAAATTACTTACCAATGTTCAGGTTTTCTACAAATAACATGCAAAAGGATGTCCATATGCAATGGATAAATTGTCATCTAAATTCTGCAAAAATGAAAATAATACTGAAATCTCATTTTAACAGATATATTTACCAAAATTACACAAAAATATCTTGAAATACTAAAGTAAATAATTTCAATAAAATTACTTTTAGCTTCAGCCATGGTCTTCAGACAACTTCAGAAACTCCTGCAACTCTTCTATATGGTCTCCTTGTTTTAGTTGATGATTGCTTCCATAATCTTTGCCTTCAGTTAATTTTTGGTGTTACAAGTTTTGTTGATCACTCACTATTTGGTAATTTTAATTTCTATAGCTGTAAATATCATTTCAGAAAATATCAATTAACTCATTGCAAAATTTGTTATAAATAGCAAAGGGCTTTGTAAATATTGATTAAAACTGGAAAGATCTGTGAAAATTTCTCTATTTTTCTATTGAAATTTTTTGATCAGTCATAATTCTCAACTTTTTAGTTAATGATTGAGTAAGCTCATGACGATTTCTGTGATCATAGAATATTCATAGAAATTCACATATCGCATCGTTAAATATTTGAGTTTAACAACTTTAACAAAGTATTGCAGTAACAATCATAAATATCAATGCTGGGTATTATTTTAAGAACTTGGTAAAAATATTTGAAATTCCCTAATTTTCGATTTTGCTAAAACAGTCATTAAACCCTTCTATCTTCAATTCATTCTTTCTTTCTCATTGAAACCAAGTAGTGTCTTTTCTCCTCTTTCTATGCAATCAAAACAGAATAGTCATTATTTATGAGGTATTGGTTGAAGATGTGAAACGCTTTTATCTTTTCTTTCTTTCGAAGCAAATCCATGTCTTATGAACATCTCTGTTTATAATAATTTTAAAATAATGTTATATAGTATTGTCCTCATCTTTATTGTCATATTCACAACATTTTGGTTGTTTTTAACTTTTGATTTTTCAAGTGATATATGTTGACATTTTGAACTGAAACCTTTCGGAAGAAGACTGGAGCATACATCAGCTGAAACATCGAAGATGAGGACAACAGTCAGAACAGTGTAAATAAATAAATAAATAAATAAATGAAAGAAATTTAAGTTTAGATTTTTAGTCTTCTTTCTTTATTTCTCGGATTCATTTGTAACTACTTTGGGACAAGAATATTTTTATTTAGTGTCATATCTATAAAATCTCTCGTCATCAGCTTCAGAACAGTCATGGCTTTCATTACCCTTATTACTATCTGTGAATCAATATCCAATTTACTGCCAGAGTAAGAAGCTCCAAGTGATTCCTCATGAGATATTTTGTCAACTATTCCATCACTTTCATGGTTCTTAAGATAAATCTTTGGATTTATCTCAAATCACAATCCAATTTAGTGTCACCTTAAGAAGACTTGGGAACAAAGAAATTTCTGATGGTATCTCATCTGCGATTCAATGACTGCCTTCATTACTATCTATGGACTGTCTGGAATCACTCACTGATTGACTTGACTATGTAGACTTGAAAATGATGTAGTTTTTCATTCGATTGTATCTCAGTTTCTCCCAAATGCATTAATCATTAAAACTTGAAGATTTGCATCTGGTCATTGAAATTCAAATAAACAAACAAATCCCATATAAATAGTTTTCCTTTTATGCCATATCACTTCAGGCCATGGGTGATCATAGCACCCACAACTTCCTATCCCTTGTAGCTTTTTGAAAGTTTTGTCTTTTTATTATCTATCATATTCATTGTTCTGCTGACCGTTTACACAAGCACATTATGTAGGTTATTCACTGCTTTCCTCTGTCTCAGTTGATTTTTTTTTATAATCATTTCCCCCACAAGCAAAGCAGGACCACCACTGATGTGCAGGGGGTTACAGTGAGAGAAAAAACAGGTTATGGGGGTATACCTAAGAAATGATAAGACGTGGATAGTATTTAGGAAAGTAGGAAATATTAATTGACATTGCACTTAAATTTTTGCAGATTGTAATTATCAGGAAAGCAAGTAGATGAAATGGAGTTCCAAAGGTGAGAGGTATGAGAAAAGAAACTGATGGAGTAGAAGTGTCAGTTACATTTGACTATTTTGACAGTAAAAGGTTGAAACCTAAGTGCCAATCTAGCAGCACAAGTAACTTTCTGTATATTCATTTGGGTTTAAAATTCCCTCAGCCTTCTTTTCTCATTATGTGCCCTGGAAATTTTAGTTATCTTTTTCTGGTTCTAAGTTTCTGCATTTTTTCTCAAACTTCCTTGTTATTCACATGGTCAGTCTATGATATTCTCAGCATCCTTCTGTTGAATCATATTTCTGTTGTCTCAAGTTGCTTCTTCAACTTTGAAATTATCTATCATTCACTACCATATAAGGAGGAGTTATATTATGTAATAGTCCACCACTCTTTTTTGTTTTCATGAAATTTTCCTGTTTCTTGATACTTTGCTTAACTTTTGAAATGCATCTTTCATTATACCAAGTCGTTCTATACTCATTCAATTTATTTGAATTAACTTGTTTCTTTACTTGCATCTAGTTTACTTATTAAATTCTTTTAATAATTGTATTCTAATTTATTTTCCCCCATTAAAATTGTTCTGTAAAATTAAATTAATTGTTTTCATATTTTTTCTTTACTCTTTATGCTTCTCATGTTTGACTGTACAGTCTGTTGAATCCATTAAAACATTTTAGCTATTTTTCCTGTAAAATGTGATTGACTTAATTTTCAGGAATTTTTCTCCTTTGAGACGACTTTAAGCATTATCATTACCAATTTCTGCCTTTGCTAATTGAAGTTCAAATTATTCTTCATTATACATTTTTGATTTGAACTGCTTTAAGCGACACTTTCAGAGTAACAGTAAACATTAAATATATAATTGCTTTTCGAGGGCATCTTTTTAATGTATAATTACTGCATAAAATTAACTGAAATCTGTTACTTTGTTTGTGGGCAAGAGATTTATTTCTGTCAGAAACTATTTCACTCTATATCTTTTTGCTTCCATTTCTCTATTTCAATACAATTTTCTGTTTGACTACATTGTTTTATATCTGTCACTCTAACTTTGTTCCATTTTGTATCATCCTCTCTATCTCCGTCCCATTTTGTTTCTATTTCTCTGTCTCACTTCGTTTCTATCCCTGTTCTATTTTATATTTATTTTATTATATATCTTACTTTGCATTTATTTCTCTCTGTCCCGTTTTGTATCTAACACTGTCTCATTGTATATTTCTATACCCCCAATTGGATCTTTCTTTCTCTCTCTATCTTTTTTGTGTTTCCATTTTTACTCCTCTCTCTCTCTATATATATATATATAATACTATATATATATATATATATATATATATATATATATATATTTATACATATATTTTGTATCTAATACTGTCTCATTGTATATTTCTATACCCCCAATTGGATCTGTCTTTCTCTCTCTATCTTTTTTGTGTTTCCATTTTTACTCCTCTCTCTCTCTCTATATATATATATATATAATAATAATAATAATATCGCAACAACAATAATAGTAAGAGACCTAACTCTACCAAAACTAATATTAATCAAGCTATAATTTAAATCGTCTTGTATAACCCACCGAGAACAAACTCAGAGGGAAAATAAGGGGAAGCACAAAAAGAAACAAACAAACTACATGAACAAAAAGTCAAGCACTCATAAGAAAGAAAAAAAAAACCCAATAGGAAAACACTAACACTAAAGCGCTCAATACGAAAGTAGAGCAAACAAAGACAGAAAATCTAAGCAAGAGCCAACAACCGACCACGGTTTTGCCTCACAGCTCGTCAGGGAAATTGGTTAATTTCCCTGATGAGCCATTAGGCAAAACAGTGGTCGGTTGTTGGCTCTTGCTTAGATTTTGTGTCTGTGTATATATAATATATATATATATATATATATATATAAACAGACAATGAATGTCTATTATGCTTAATCATGAGCCATTCTAAACATTGTATTTTGGTTTTAATTTCAGGTGAAAATGAAGACAAAAATTGTCCAACATTTGGACCCTTTTTTATTATGTTGGTTTTAAGCTTTTGGCTCACATGAGCCATCTTCAGTGAGGTTACAGGAATGTTAACATAATTATCTTGGGTTGACATAAAACATTGCTATGCGACAATAACAGTCACTGAATAGCAGACGCAGTTCATAAATTTGTAATGTGGTTCTATGATGTCACAGCACGTGAGAGACTGAAATGTTAACAGAACAAAATGTCTAAATTTTTGTCTTCATTTTCACCGGAAATCAAGGCCAAAATATGATGTTTAGAATGACCCATGATTAAACATAAGACATTCATTGTCTGTTATATTTAACAATATATGTTTAGAAAATTATCTGCTACCTTGATACACTATATTTATGTATATATATATATATATATATATATATATATATATATATATATATATAGGGTGATTGAAAAGTAAGTTCCCATTTTAAAATACTTATAATTTATTTATTAGCATGAGGTTTTATTTAAAATTTGATATAGGCACCAGATTTCATTACCAACTTCTTGAGCTGCTCAGGCAGGAATTGCATCAGTAGATATTACCAGGAACTCTTGGAGTATGGAAGACGTAACTTCTTGTGTTCACCCTTAAAGTTCTATCAAAGTCTTGGTATACAATAGAAAACTTGCTCCTTTAACCAACCCTAAAGAAAAATGTCACAGGGTATTAATTCAGAACTCCTGGCTAGTCACTTATTCATAAAATAGGGAGTTTTTTTTTTTCAGTCTTAATGTGCAGGTAATGTAATTTCTGTTGGCACAGAAATTTCAGTCAGTGAACCAAACTGGAACCTAGTGTTACAAGGATGCATATATTTATAAAAATTATATTAATAATGTCTAAAACATTATAGCAAGGGATTCCATTGAGTCATACTTGTTATTACAAAAAGTTTTAATTTATGAAGTAGTTGTTAAATAGAGAAATTAGGAATAGAATGTTTTGGAAGATTCTAGAAGTTTCCAGGATATTCCAGTAAAATCTAGAGATTAGAAAGGATTCTAGAAATATGCAAATTAGGTGTTAGCCCCCTATAAAAATAGGTTTTAGGGAAGAGAGTAGTTAGTTGTTATAAGGATTTGCTGACATTTTCAACTCCGGCCTGATTCAAGGATTTGTATATCCAGGCAAAAGAATCTCTAAGAAAAATTGCCAACCAACTAAAATCTGGAAAAGAATTTCATGGAACTAAGTGGATAAATAGAAATTTTTGACTTTTTCATTGACCAAACTAATAATTATTCTTTATGTACACATTTGAGGATTTCCAAACAGTATAGCACTTAAACTACTTCGCTAGCTTAACTGGGTAAAGATACTTGACACCTTACCTTACCCTTCTCTCTTTTTGTAAATTAAGTATTTGTCTGTGATTTATCTCTGAGATTTGGTCAATCATTTTTTTCTTTTGTGACAATATAACATGTTAACACTAGTCAGTTGCATTCAATTTCACACCAATCCCCTATAGAAAGGCGAGAATCTCTTCATTCCCCCTCTCCCTACAATAGAGGAGACTATAATCTCTTACACTGAGTTACAGCTGGTCTAATTGAACAACTATTCTGAAATCAAAACCATGAAGAGGACAATGGAAAACTACTCCACTATGTTTCCCAAGAATTCATGGCAATTCAAAGATAAGAGAGAAAAGGAATCTATGATTGCCTACATCCTGAAGGGACTTGACATTAAAACATAAATCTCTGTCTCATCATTGTTTTTTCAAATAGTATTTCTGTAATCATTATTTTAGTCGTTTATCACTGCAACAACTCAAAGAATCATTTTGCATGCATCAATAAACAACAAAGTTCAAAAATAAAGATGAAGATATAGGTGAGGCTTTAGCTCACATCTTATTTGTCATAAGAAGTCTTAAAACTTGAGCTATAAGATCCCTTGTGTTCTATGTTGACATTTAAGATAATGTTACTACTCTTAATACTACTAGTGAAAGCTTTCTACACATACTCTTTTTATTTTTTTAGTACATTATTAAGAGACTTGTTAAAAATGTTTTATACTTAGGAACAAATTGATTGATTGTGCACAAAGAGCACTTAAAAATGCACTCCAATCAAAATAATTAGTTTTTGTTTTTATTATGATTAAAGTGATGGACATTTAAATTACTCTTTCCATTACTCTTAATATGCCTAATGATGTTATTTTTTTCAGTTTGAATTAATTAAATTCTAAGGGAGATAATTCTCTTTTGTTCATATTTGACATTGTAATCTGTGCAATTACTGTTTGTCTAGGTCATGTGACTGTTATCAGTATGGAATTTGAAAACAGCAAACCTGGTTCAAATTCCCACCTAGGTTGTTGTGTGCACCTTTTGCATTAATGGCCTTAAGAAAGGCATATATCCTCCCTTTTCAATCCCCCACCATCAAGCTATAGCCTAAATAGCATAGTATCCTTAACAGATAGTCGAGGGGAAGGATTAACCTGAAAAACAAACCATGAAGAAGGCAACTAGAAACAACTCAAGTATTGTTACAAGTAATGGGATGTGCGTTGTGGCGCAGTGGATATCGGCTCGGAACGAGAAATCGGGGAACCGAGTTCGAATTCCAGTTGAATTCCTTGCATTCACTTACGCGCAAATACCCTTGGGAAAGGTATTAATCCGTCTCTTCCTTCTAGTTATGGGTTAAATAGCAGGACAGACTGGGTTCTATAGCCTTGGTCGGCAACCAGTCTACCGCAGAAAGCAATGGCAACCTACTGTGGGATAATCTTCTGCCCAGTCAGTCATGTCTCTTTCGAGACATGATCGCCCAAAGCGTGTATCACGCATGGCACTAAACTGACTGACTGAATGGCAGTTCATAGATTATGAAGAAAGTGTGTCTGTGGAGAGAATCAGAATTGTTTACATCCCGAAGAGACATGGCAGTTATTTTTATATTGTTAAGGTTTTGGCTACCAATAATGAATCCTGGTAGAACTTCAAGTTCTCTTAGAAGTACTTGCTGTATGTGTTTAATAAATCTGGTAAGAAGACGCATCCTTGTCTTACATCATTTTCTATATCCACTGAACTCATTTTATGGCTGTATGCAGATAGTTTGCTCCCAATATAGATTCTTAATTATTCTAATGTTTTTCCTTAATATTTTAAGTTTGCTAAGCAGCTCTAACAGATCTTTGTAGCATACTTTGTTGAACATCTTTGCGTAATCTGTAAAACACAGGAACACATCTTTCTGTATTTATATTGCTCTTTCTGATAATATTCTGTGCATTGATATCACATTCCTTGTTCCAGTGTCTTAGACAAACATGTATTGTTTTTGTTCTATCTCTAGCCTGATTCTGCAAATTCATCAGGATTCAGATGATGGCAGAACAAAGTTTGGGAGAAATAGTAAAAAAAACAAAACTTATTAAGAGCTGCAAAAGACAGGAAAATATGAAGGGCTATGATCACCACCATTTTTCTTACATAAGAAGAAGTACTAAAAATCTTTGTTTGTAGATATTTCTCTGTACAGTATCTAGTTCTGAATCTAGAATTTTATTGTCTTGAGTCAAATGTTTTAGCTAAATCATATCCAGATATTAATTTTATTGTCTTGAGTCAAATGTTTTAGCTAAATCATATCCAGATATTAATTTTATTGTCTTGAGTCAAATCATATCCAGATATTAAAAAGTTATGCTAGAATAAACAATCAGAAAAAAACAGTTACAGTTTCTGAACTGCAAAATGAGAAAAGAGGGTATGGAGAACTTGACACTCACAGGAAATTTTGCAAATAGATGACAGAACAGAAACTGAGAGTAATACTAAGGTGACAAACATTGCTTAGAGCAGCAAAGTATAGGATGTTGTGGAGAACTATGACCACACATATCCTGAAGGGACACAGCATATAAAAAAAGATTTAAATTCATGTTGAGAACAGCAGCTGAACATGATCCTAAAAAATGGTTTAAAACCAAAGTTTTAAAAATTGTTTCCTTAACAGGCAGTTTGTTATTGACTAAATGTTTATGAAATCTGGTGTATTACATGTTGGATTTCATTTTTTACTTTGTGCCATGGTCTTCAGGACATGTGTACTGCTCAGTACATACACTAATTTGATATTGTGTGTGATGCAACCCTCTTAAAATTAGCTTCAAAAGTCGTATGAGACACACACACATATATATATATATATATATATATATAGTATATTGTAACAAAGTTATAGAACTCGTAGGTTTTTTTACGTGCTGTTCATGCATTTACTTTTATAAAAAGTGCTCGAAACAACATAGACTATTATATTGTAATGGTTGTTACAATAGTTTATAAATTCATAGTATCACTACACAAATTTTTTTTTTCAACTTATCACCTGATGAGAAGCATACATAGCAGCTTTGAAATGCGAAAATTTTTGTGTAGTGATACTATGAATTTATAAACCATTGTAACAACCATTACATATAGTGTTTAATTGTGATAATGTTTAGTGCCAAAGATGTTGTTTTTCCAGTGGGTTTACTGATAAAATGTAATTTGGCAAGCAGGTTTTTTATTGTAAAGTGTTTTATGTCAAGATGGAGATAGAGCCCCATGAGTGTAAAAAATCATAACAGTGTCCTCCCAAAACTTTGAAGCCAGTATGAACCTGATCAGTTAAAGTGACAAACTCCTTGTGCTTATATATATATATATATATATATATATATATATAATGACAGCAAATTCTAGAAACAAGATAAAAAGGAATGATCATCTTACACAATTGTGCTGGTTGCATTTGGATTCAGCACACATGAAGGTTAGGTCTTTAAACTTCATATTTAAATATTTTTCTGCAAGTACAAAATTTTATTATTATATTAAAAATAGATATATTAAAAAATATATAATGAGGACACAAAGAGCAAGGAGAAAGAAAAAATATAATTAACATAAAGAGGTAAAAGAACGAGGAATATAAGGAAAACTGATCAGTTATCATTTCTTCCTCTTCAGAGTTCTATCAAGAAAGAGGAATTTGTGCAGAAATATTTCTTCCCTCACTATTTTAATAATTGTTCACATTATTTTGTTCCTTGATAAAGGAACAAAATAATGGATATTGCATGAGAAGCAATAGATGGTTAGCTTGTTTTTTTGTTTTTTTTTATTTTATTTATCTCTTTCTGGTAATTATATTATTTTTTTCCTTGCTCTTTATTTACTCATCACATTTTTAATATATTCATTTTCATTGCAATTGTAACATTTTGCATTGCTACCCACTGGCTTTACAATTACTCTTAGTTAGCTAAGTTTTACTCATTCGCTGCACTAACATACTTAATATTGATGTAAATGGGAAACATTTTATTGTTAAAGATTACATTTTTTATTAAAGTTTTTTTTTTATTTACTTTTATCACTCAATTTGCATAACACATATTGAAAGGCAAATTGGAAAAGTTTGTCAAAAATGAATGCAGTGTTATTGATAAGATAGGGATGAATACAGTCTTATTCATAGAAGTGGGCTATCATCAGGAATGAATGTAATGTGATTTATAGAATTGGGCTGTAAAATATCCCTATTCTATCAAAAACATTGCATTCATTTCTTATAATGTAATACCCCTATTCTGCATTCTTTTTTAACAATAAAACCGAGAAAAGAAACTGTTAGCATTGCGTTTACGATTACATCTAGCCAGCTCAACCTTAAATTGATGAGATCTCAATGCCAGTTCAGTCAGTCAGTTAAGTGCCAGTTAAGTGCCATACGTGATACACGCTTAGGCGATCATGTCTCGAAAGAGACATGACTGACTGGGCAGAAGATTATCCCGCAGTAGGTTGCCGACCAAGGCTACAGAACCCAATCTGTTCTGTTATTTAACCCATAACTGGAGGGAAGAGCCGGCTTAATACCTTTCCCAAGGGTATTTGCCCATAAGTGAATGCAAGGAATACGACTGCATTTCAAACTCGGTTCCTCGATTTCTTGTTCCGAGCCGATATCCACTGCACCACAACGCACATCCGCTCAGTACTATGCTTAAATTAAAAAATGTCCAGGTATAGCAAAAAGCTCATCTAAGCAATTACTGGAAAAGTATTTATAGAAAAGGCACAGGAAGGCAACCTTATGGGGGTGGAAAAGTGATTGAAGCAGAGCTGCCAGATCAGGACTGATAATATTAATGTTTCTTCTTTGGATTTTATCAAGGAGCTCAAAGTAAATAGTATCAGCATTGAACCATATATGGCAGTATTATTCTGCACATGGGTGGATGAATAGTAATTTATGCATATGTATGATAGATTTTGTATGTATGATACGTATGTATGATAGATTCTGGAGAGAAAAATTGGCTTGCATGACACATATTTAATTTTATTTTTCATTTTTTTTTTTTTTAGATTCTAAATTTTTATAAATAATTTTTTTTTTTAAATAAGCTTTCTTATAAGCAAATCCTTATAAGATTTTCAGAATCTGTTTAAAGTTTCCTCCTTGTCTATATCTGTTTAAAATTCAAATTGCCATATATCAAACAAAATGGGTTAATCCTAGCTCAGCTTTTAGACAAGATTTATTGACTAAATCAATACAAATTCTTTGGCGCATCTCACTCTCAGTGTCAGCTACTCTTTACCCCAGACCATTATCTTTCTAGCTGATTGTTCCTTGTAGGCTAAAGCCATTGATTTGACTGAAACCATGCCAAAGAAAATCAATGCATATAGAAATGTCTATGAGAAGAAGGAAAACCTTGAACCAGAAGTAAGCCCTTTTGGTTTGATGTCAGAATTGCTAACAGAAGCAGCAAAGAAAAACCAATGAACTCTAATATCTGTAATATCAAATTACTATGGAATGTTAATCCTTACATAAATCTCTCTGTGTTAGGTAATAATGAAAGCTGTATTATCACCCAAAATATTATGTGCACTCCATCTATATGCCCACCACTTTCTAAGATCAATGATTAAAAATGACTTCTACTGAATGAACTCTGTAGATGTTTGAGAGGATCAGCCTTCTTTGACTCTCAGAGGCTGATGCTAAAAAGATCTATAAGAGTCAAAAAAGGATGATCCCCTCGAGCCATGTTTTCTGATGAGGCAGGACTGAGATTAATCTCACACAAAGCATTTGGGTCCTGCCTGACATGATTTTAGGTAAGGTTCTACAAGGCCAACTGCTCTTCTTGACAATGATCTCAAACATTCACAGCAGTTTATGTACACTAAGTGTTTTATTGAAGCACTATATCTAGGAAGGTTATCATTCAAGACTTGAGACCTCATCCTAGCCTCACACACACATATTTATTATAGTTTAGAAAATATACAAATTACAAATGACTACAAAGTGTACATTTTGTTTTGACATTGAGACATTGTCCCTTCAAAGTCCTATACATGATACATGCTTGGGTAATCATGTCTCGAAAAAGACATGACAGACTGGGCAGAAGATTTTCCTGCAGCAGGTTGCCATTACTTTCTGCAGGAGACTGGTTACCAGCCAAGGCTACAGCACCAAATATGTTTTGTTATTTAACTCATAGCTGGGGGAAGAGATAGATTAATACCTTTCCCAAGGGTATTTGCGAGCAAGTGAAAGCAACGAATTCAACTTGAATTCAAACTCGACTCTCTACTTTCTTGCTTCGAGCCAATATCCACTGCACCACAACATTATATAAGAGAAATATAGAACACATTTGCATAATATACATTTTATTCATGCATTGTTCATCATTAAGATCGCATAATTTTCCTGTTGGCATCTTCAAGCATTTTACCTATTTATCTACTCTTCAACAAGTACGCTTTTTAAGTTTTTTTGTTATTCAGCTAATTAGACCTAGACATCATAATAATTGTTAACAACACCTGATTAAAAAAAATGTTTTACTCAAAGCAGATTTTGAGATTCATTTTCACCGACTAAACAGATAATAAAATGAAAATAAACTCTAAAGCCATTCAGTCGGTTAAGTGCTATGCATGATAAAAGCTTGGCCAATCATATCTTTTTTGATCCATGACTGACTCGGTAGATTTTCCCGCAGTTTGTAAAAAGAACAGTTTTTTTCATGCTTTAATGTGTGCATGACCATGACATTACATCATATAAAAAAATTCCATTATGGATAATTTTCACGTTCTAATGAACACTAAGCAGTTTGTCAACCATTACATTTGAAGCAGAAAAAAATTTACAGTAATTTTTAACAACATAGTTTTGCGGTTATTTTTTGTTACCCTAACTCACACTCCTGAAGATGATCTCAGAAGGAGACTGAAAGTACTTGGGTACATTAAGAAATGAATGATAATAACATCTTTCAATGAATTCAACTTGCGAAAAATTATTCATGAGTATGAACAGATTTTATATATATATAACTTCACAAGTAGTAACATAGTGAAAAAAACTTGATGCAAAATGTAAGACAAACCTATCTGCGTTTCCTTCACAAACATACGAGGTATCCGCAGTAACTTTAATAGTGTAGAATCATTCCTCCAAACTAACTCACCCGATATCTTAGCTATATGTGAGACTAACCTTGACCTTTCTATCCCCTCCTCGGAGCTTTTCGTTCCAGGTTACCTTCCCCTCTTCAGGAAGGACTCTAATGTCCATATGCATGGGCTTGGTGTATAGGTCAGCGAATAACTCCCTCTAGCCAGGGTCACATCTCTTGAATCCCTGGATCATTCTTTCATGTGTTTCCGTCTCTCATTTCTAAGCTCAGTTAGCTATCTCTTCTTCCTCTACCGCTCTCCCTCCTCCTCTGACTGTTCGGTACTTGATACATCTCTATCAATATCGACAAGGCCATTTCTTCTCACCCATCTGCCCATATATTTGTGTTTGGCGATTTTAACGCCCACCGCACCAAGTGGCTTGAAAACTCTGTCACTGATCTTGCTAGGATCCGCACCATGTATTTTTCAATAACCCAAGCTTTAATGCAAGTGGTGGACTTCCCCACGCATTTCCTAAATAACCCTAACGGAAGGGACTCCTTACTCGACCTCTGCTTTACTTCCATTCCAGACTCCTGCACTTCCAGGCAGCTCTGCCCTTTCGGAAACTCTGACCACACCGTAGTTTCCGTCAACATCTCAATCCACTCTTACTCTACCCAAGAAAACCAGACCAGCAGAATATCATACTGCTACCAGAGAGCAGACTGGGACTTGTTCCGAGACTTCCTCTGCGATGTCCCCTCGAACAACGTCTTCAATCTTCCTGTCGAAGACTGCGTCCGAGGTCTCCTCTTGGGTTAAGGCTGGCATCGATGCTTTTATCCCGGCCAGGAAATTCCAGCTAAAATCAAATTCATCCCCCTGGTTCTCACCCGCTTGCTCAGCCACCATTGCCCACCGGAACCAATTCTTCCAGCTCTATCAAAGCTGCTTGTCGAACCAAAACAGGTGCCTTTTCGCCTCAGCACGTAATAAGTGTAAAAAAGTACTGAACGAAGCTAAGAGGGTGTTTGCTACCAGAATGTGGCAATGCATAGCATCCTCTAAGTTCGGCTCCAAAGATTACTGGCGACTCTGCAAAAGCGTGCTCAACAAGAGCAAGACTTCAATACCCCCACTAATCAATGAATTTGAAGTTCTCACCTCCCCAATGGACAAGGCTGAATGCTTTGCCTGTAGATTCTCCACCAATTCAACACTGGATTCATTAGGAATACCTACACCCGACTTCCCACCCAGAATTAAGGCTCAACTAAATAACGTCCACATTACACCCTCGCTGGTCTCCAAGATAATTACACAAATTGACCCACACAAAGCGAGTGGCGGGGACAGAATCCCAATCATAGTACTGAAGAAATGTACCCCAGAACTCTCCTCTGTCCTCTCTAAACTATATAACTTCTGCCTATCTGCTTCTAGTTTTCCTGCCTGTTGGAAGTCCTCCTGTGTAGTTCCTATATTTAAGAATTCTGGCAAACCCTCAGACCCCGCCAATTACCGCCCTATTAGTCTCCTTCCAATCTTCAGCAAAGTTTTTGAAGCCATTATCAATGCCAAGGTGATTCAGCATCTCACAGCCCACAGGCTTCTCTCTGACAAACAGTATGGGTTTCGCTTCACCAGGTCTTCTGCTGATATGCTAACGACCATTACCGAATACATATACCAGGCTCTTGACAAGAATGGTGAAGCCCGAACTGTTGCCTTGGATATCTCCAAAGTGTTCGACAGGGTCTGGCACACTGGCCTCTTATGCAAACTGCGGAGCTACGGTATAACTGGACATCTGTTTGACCTCATCCAGTCATTTCTCTCTAACCGCACATTGAAGGTAGTATTAAATGGGCATGCCTCCCAAAACTACCATACGAACACGGGCGTCCCTCAAGGTTCTATCCTAGGTCCCATGCTCTTTCTGATGTACATTAATGATCTCCCCGATGCCACTAGATCCCAAGTAGGCATGTATGCCGATGACACCACAATCTACTCTCACCTCGATCAAAAACCCGGCGTGGGTAACAAAGTGAACCTCGCTGCCGAGCTTGAAAAGGACCTCCAATCCGTAGTGTCCTGGGGTAGGAAATGGCTAGTAAATTTCAATGCTTCTAAAATGAAGCTGTTATCAACTAACCACCATAGACAATCACATCTACCTCCCATTAGCATGGAACAGGCTTGCCTCTCAGAGAGTAAAACACTTATCCTCCTTGACCTTACACTTTCGGTGGACCTCAAATGGAATGACTATATCGAATCCATTGCCAAATCTGCCGCTATGGAAGTTGGCTCTCTGTGCAGATCCAGGAAGTTTTTCCCGCCTGAATCTATCCTGCATATATACAAATCTACCATCCGCCCATGTATTGAATACTGCTGCCACATCTGGTCGGGTGCCCCTGCTACTCTCTTTGGGCTTCTTGACAAAATACAAAGGAGAATCTGTAACGTGGTTGATACTTACTTGGCAGACCAGCTGCAACCACTCTCTCACCGACATGATGTGGCTTCCCTATGCCTCTTCTACAAGTACTTTCATGGCTTCTGCTCCAATGAACTTAGATCATTGGTGCCGCCTAAGCATGAATTTACACGAGATACTAGATTAGCAACTAGGTCCCACCCTTTTACAGTTAAACAGATGATGTAACCGTAATTTCTACTCCAACAGCTTCTTTTCTCGCGCTTCCCGCCTGTGGAATTCCCTTCCACATGTCTGCTTTCCCGACAGCTACAATCTCCAGGTGTTTAAATGTAGGGTCAGTAGACACCTCCTATCACACTAACTTCCGATTATTCTCCCAACACTCTCATCTATCCAACCCTCATTCTCGGTATCCTTACCCGCCTATCACCCATCCTCTGACATTTTTTTTATTTAACCATCCTTTCTCCACTTTATGTAGCCCCCTGTGCAGTAGTGGCAGTGAAATGCCTTGCTTGGGGTGAAACGCTTATAAAAAAAAAAAATCTCCCAAAGTTTAATATAATGATCAACCTATCTGTACACATACCCCTCTGCAGTTTCATACAATTTTTACAATCTTATATAGTAAGAAGTTTCTATCTGTGGGTGAGCTTGTGTCCTCAAGACATATTGTTATTGTACATATGTGGATATATGTTGTGGCGCAGTGGATATCAGCTCGGAACGAGAAATCGGGGAACCAAGTTCGAATTCCAGTTGAATTCCTTGCATTCACTTACATGCAAATACCCTTGGGAAAGGTATTAATCCGTTTATTCCTTCCAGTTATGGGTTAAATAACAGGATAGATTGGGTTCTATAGCCTTGGTCGGCAACCAGTCTACCGCAGAAAGCAATGGCAACCTACTGCGGGATAATCTTCTGCCCAGTCAGTCATGTCTCGAAAGAGACATGATCGCCCAAGCGTGTATCATGCATGGCACTTAACTGACTGACTGACATATATACATTTTTTTTAATTAAACTGTCATGATTTCTTATAAAAAATTTTTTTTAATAATCTCAGAGTAAATGAAATGAATTTATGTTTTTATTTCACCAAAACTTACAGCAAACAATTTCTTTCTAATCTATGTTTAAAAGAAATTGACAATGAACTAGTTTTCAGCAGTTGGCACTCAAAAGGGTTAAACATTATTTACCATGCTGAGCATCTTTTGCAATGAAGAAAGCAAAGAAAAGCAGACATTATTTATTTTGTGCAAGTTGGTCTTATGCTTATTGCCTGAAGAAATTTCTTTTCTGGTTTGATTTCAGTAAAGATACTTAATGCATGATGGTTTGATAAAAATTTGAAAGAGATTCGTTCAATTCCCAAATCACTGCAATCTCCTGGCCTGACACGCATAACTGACCTTGTTTTCAGGTTCAGATCATTGAAAACTTTGCCACTGTATATAAATGATTGTTTTTATGTTTTCTGGTCATGTTACACATGTTAAGAAAGTCTGCTTTTGGTTAAATGTCAGATGGTGCAGTAAGTGGAAGGTTTTCACTAGTCCACCAACTTTGATGGAATAGAATCTCTCCCAACATTCTTGGGAATGTTACTTGTTCAAAGTATTCGACAGGTTGCACTTGTTAAAAGTCTATATTGCTTGTGGCTCTGAAAACATTTGGCAACTTGTTCAGGACAGGCTGACTGCTTGGTTCAACTTTATGCAGACTTGACTATGACTGACTGTTGACAATTATCGATCTTGCTCTTCTTAGACATCAATGTTAAGTTTGAACTTTTGATAAGAGAATTCTGTCTGACCTGAAAGTATATGCCTCGGTTTAGTCCAGGCAGTTTTCTTTGAACAGAATTTTTTTTGCCTATTCCTTTCAAGATAGTCAAACTAAAATACTAGCGAATGAGATAGATAGATTTTTAATGAAAAACAACTTAGTCTAAAAACAAGGCCATATTTTCTGAAATACTCTAGATTTAATGTCTCTATCATTTTCACAGACATATCACATTTCCTCATAAGAGAATCACCTATTTTTATCTGTAAAATTCTTAATATATGTTTTTATAAGTATAATTCAATCTCCTAGTTTCATGTGTAAAATATATGGATATTTTTTCATATATGATAGTAATACATTTTCATAGATAAAGAATATGAATATATTTTCTTTTCATGCATAAAGCTTTTCTGTTTTCATCTACAATAAAAAAAAAACTGTTTCTTTTCATGTATAATGCTGTCTTTGGTTTTCATGTATAAAAAGTATGAATATATTTTCTCTTCTTGCATAAGGCTATTCTATTTTTATATATAAAAAATACATAACTTTTCATAGATATTATCTATTTTCACATATAAAAATGAGTGAATGTATTTTCTTTCTGTGTCTAACATTATTTTTTCATATGTAAAAAGGACGACAATATTTTATTTTCAATCTTGGCTTCTGTTTTATTTTCTTGTTCAAATCTTGTATATTTATATTCAAAAGATATAAATATATTTTGTTTTTGTACATAATGCTATTTCCAATTTACTATCATTTTAGTAGCCAGTATAAACATTCAGATTTGTATGTATTTGGTCACTAAAATGAAATAAGTTTAAAGATTTCTACTTTGCAAAGGTGTCGAATGGAGATAAATTACAAGTAAATTATCTCAAGTTGTTTCAGGATGGCTCTTTTTGGAGGGAACTTTTTTTTTTAAGTGGGATCATAATTGCTTTTTTTAGTTATTTTGAAGAATCTCCGCGATTCTTTTTGTTTCATAAATGCAGGTATTCAGAGATTCATCCTTGGACCTATATTGTTTCTAGTTTTCATTAACTATCTTTTTGATGTCATTGTTTCTTAACCCTCTAGGGCCATTCGTATCATATTTGATACAGTATTTCCCTATAAGGAAACCTTTGGTATTCATTGACTGAGCAGTCAGTACTGCTTTCATTTGAAATTTATAAAATATTTCTCTTAAAAAATTTTTCAGGAAAATATTTCTTTCAAGGCTTGTTTTCATACTGTATCAAATATGATACGAATGGCCCTAGAGGGTTAACTTGGTATCTTACGCTATTGACACAACTATTTATTTTTTCTTAATTGTAAATTTTACCATTTTGATCAGGTCAAATTAACAGCTGGTTTCAAACATTAACTACAATCTGTTCTTAAATTTGGCAAGAAATGGCTTTTTTAACCCTTTGTTGCATATTGGTTACAATTGTAACCTTTCTCTAACCTTTGTTGCATATTGGTTACAGTTGTAACCAATATGCAACAAAGGGTTAATTTTAATACAGCCAAAATAAAACTAATCTCTTTTAGTCATTATAGAGAAACTTTTCTGTCTTCTGCTGATGCTAACCTCCAAGACAGTGACTCGTTGTGTCTTCTCAGGCTAATGTTTTATTGAATATTGTTGCTACATTTGGTCTGATGTTTCTGTGACATATTTAGGGATTCTTGATAAGATACAAAGTCATGCCCTTTCATCTTAGCTTCAGTCTCTTTCACATTGCCATCACATCGCTTTCTTTCCTGAGCCTTTTAAACTGCATTCGGCAGCAAGGCCTCTGATTGGAAGGTTGTGATAGCATGGAACCACCTCTTAATTGCTGTTGTTTTCAGGTCCACCCTGACCCGGAGTGGTAGCACCTGTTAGGGTTCCAGCTATGGGCAAGTAGTTAACCCCCTCAAACTAGGGTCAAAACACTATGAAAGTATATACTTTTATACAAATCTATACATAGAAATAGACTTTTATAGAAAAATGTACATTTTTGAAGGAAAAATATTACCAACAATAAATTTTTGAAGAAAAAAATTATTACCACAACACGTTTTTGAAAGAAAAATTATTCTCAGTAAAATATTTTTTAATACAAAACTAGAAGACATTTTCACTTTTCTAAAATAAAAAAGAATAAAAACAACATTTTCATTAAAATCTGACTAAATTAACCTTCTCACTAAAACCGAACATTTAAAAAAATACCTTAAAACTCCACCTTTTTGGCATTAAATGACCCACAGAGGTTGATGTACCATGAAACAAAACTCAAACTTCTGTGTCTTTGCTGTAAATATTTTCATAGTAACTGTTCTGATGAGCTTTTGTATGTTAACTTTATAAATTTAAGCACAGTACTAGGTTGGCAGCTAGGTCTCATCATTTTACAGTTGAAATTTCTCTTGATGTAACTGTAAATGCTGTCCTGACAGTTTCTTCTCTAGCTCTTCTTGAATGTGAAACTTTCTTTTGGCTTCTTTCCATTTAACTTTGATCTTCAAAAATTTAAATGCAATGTCAATCATTATCTTCTATCTTCTTAGTTCTTATTCTTTTATTGTTCTCTCTCCTTACTTTATTACCTTGATTGAAGTGAAATGACATGTATATTTATTATAGATTATACTTTAGAACATGTACAAACTACATTCTACTACAAAATTGTACGTTTTGTTTCAGCATTGAAAAATCAATGTTCCATCAGGTAGTTAATAATGATGGTAATAAACATTATTTTTTAAAAGAAAATTTAAAAAACTTACTTCCTGTTTTTTTTGGAAATTTTTTCATACGGGGTAAGAGGATATTAAAAAATAGGGGAAAAAAGAAAGAAAGCAGGTAGAAAAGATGAGAAAGCAAAAAGAAATCAAAGAAAGGGGAAAGAGAAGGGCACAGAAGAAATAAAAAGCAAAGAGGAAAACAAGTGAAAGAACAAAGAGGAAAGAGCCAATGGTAATATGAGATGGGATCAAAGATAGAACAAAATCCAGCAATGATAAGATAAAGAACAAATAGGAAACATTTATGAATCTAACATATTTCTCTTTTATTAATGCTTCATATAGAATAAGATGTGAAGGAAAAGAAGAAAGAAATTCTGGCATTATTACTTTTCTCTTGTTTGATTTTCATTGGTTAATCCCATTTTATGTGTGTTCGACTTTTTAAATCAACGTTAGTATTCACAATGCCACAAATCATACTAACATTGGTTTAAAAAGTGAAATATGATTAACCAATGAAAATTAAACAAAACAAAATTAAAAATATCAGAATTTCTTCCTTCTTTTTCTCTACTTCTCATTCTCTGATGAATCTTTCATAAAAGTTAAACGTGTTAGATAGAAAAATGTGTCCTATTTTTTCTTTATCTTAACATTTATATGTAAAAGGCTTAAAGAAACAGTAATCACATGATAACAATGCAAGTTGTTTTCTTTGACTGATGGGGAGACACAGAGACAAAATTAAGTCTGATGTGAATTTCTCTCTCTCTAACAATATTTTATTTTTCTCGTATTTTTTCATATTCAGTACTCCCTTGCATCTTAGTGAGTTTATTGCCTTGCTTGGAGTTAAATGATTATAAAAAAGATATTACAAATATGTAAAGCAAAGTTTGATATTTTGACTTTTGATTGATATAACATTTTTAGCTAAGTATATTAAAAAAAATATGACCACAGATAAGTAGATAAACTGTGAAAATTGTAATCTCAATTTTAATGAATGTCCTGGTCATTTACCTACAATAGAAGAACTGTCAGAGTTTAGTGTTCTCACTTCAGTCCTGATTATTAAATCAGAAATAAAGCTACTTTTACATTCATACAAGGAACTGATTTTGTCTGACCATAGAAAAAGGTGTCAGGAAAAAAACCTCTTTTTTCTGACTATATTGATTCCTGTGACGATTTTTTTGCTTATTTATATTTCCATGATTACATGCAAGTAACCATATATATATATCTATAAACCATGTCTACTGATCATGTGCTTTGCCTTTATTTGACCATGTGTACAACCATGAATATACAACAAAGTGCTGAAAAGTTTTCAAGAAAGGTTTACCCACAGAATTCTGATATTTTATTATTTGGGCAAGTTAACTGGGCCAAGAATTTTTCAACACTAGCTTGTATTACAAAATTTTGATTGATAGGTATATCTCTTGGTAGGAAAAGATTTATGTTTCCTTATTGTCTATTCTGTTTTTCCATGTGCCTTTTATATTTCTTACTTCAAATTACATTGTTATTTATTTTGTTTACAGTATTTTTTCATATTTTATTTCTGTTCACTGTCATAATATTTCTCCCTTTTTTTTAAATATTTCATTCCTTAATGTTATGAGTATTTGATTTTATAATACAAGTAAGGTATCTAAAATTGTCATGTAACAAACCCATACAACCAACCAGGAAACATACACCTTAAACAAGAAAGAAAATTATTTTAACTGTTACATTTTTTAAATTTTCTCATTATGGGCTTAATTATTTCTGTTAACAGAGCCTCACACAGGTAAGTTGTGCTTAAACAAACTTTATGCCAAGAAGAAACACATTCAAGAGGTCACTGTGCACCATCTCTAGAGATCAAACAAAATCTCACCACCCATTTTCAGTTCATGTTGTAATTAGCATTTCTGCTTGTCTTCATATAAACACGTCAACAAGCACATATTAGTTTTCACTTGACATTGGTTGTTAAATTCATCAGCACCATAACCAGATAGAATGATTCAGGAAGTCAGTCATTTGATGGTTTTGCTGCTATTGTCATGAAACTATGATGAACCAATTGAATGACATTCTTTCTAACATGTCCTCTTATTTTTATGGCTCATGGTTTATTTTAAACTGAATAATTTAATTTTGTCTTTTGTTTTAGATTAATTTGTAATCACATGAATATAAGTTAAAATTAAAATAAAACCATGGAAATAAAATGCTGTACAATGATTGGTTAGAAAATATTATTTAATAATACTTGAAATATTTTTGCTTGCTAATTTCTTTAAAACATAAAGTGCTCAATGATGTTTTCTTGCCATCTATGACAGGAAAGGTAACAAAATCACAATTGTCAATGGAAAGTGCAAGGGTCTGAGAGTTAGAAAGATATCAGAATTTATCAGTGAATATAGTAAATGATTAAGTAACAAAAATGGTGGTTGTTTGGACACATCATAAAAAGAAAGGATAGCAGACGGAGCAAAAGGTTGGTTGAATTGAAATATGAGGGACAAAGGTTTGTTAGTAAAATATGGCAGAGAATAGTACTTTTATGACAGTCATAGAAAACATTTCAGAAGACCTTTCTTCAGCAGTGAAATTGCAATAGCTAATCATAGATAATAATGATCACTTTCCTCCCATAAATATAGCATACCTTAAAAACTATATATATATATATATATATATATATATATATATAAACACTTATCACTATACTTGTTTCAAAAAACCCTCCGAGTACATATGCAGAAGGAAAAAATGGTAATAAAAAAAGAACGAGCTAAGCACTTGAACATCAGTCAAAGTACATAGCCCAAAGAAAAAAATCCCGAGATGAGTAACCTAAAACAAAAAAGCGCTTAATACACAAGTAGAGCAAACAAAGTAAATAGCTAACTTAAAGAGCCAACGAACCTACCAAGGTTTCACCTAACCGGATCTTCAGGGAAGGTTGACCAACCTTCCCTGAAGATCTGTTAGGTGAAACTTTTGTAGGTTTGTTGACTCTTTAGGTTAGCTATTTAATATATATATATATATATATATATATATATAGGCATATGGCTAAATGGTTAGAATGTTCAAATCTCACCAGAGTTGATTTGTTAGGGAGTTAACTTTTTGATTTTATCAGCCTGAAGAGGTGATTTTAGCATGTAGCACCTTTGGAAAGTGGCTCAAAACCATATCATGAGTTAAACCAAGTTTTGTGAGTGAATCTGGGTAGTTCAAACCATTTGGAAGTCATCAATGGTTGTGCTAGTCATCATGACCGAGAGTTTGAGCATACTAGCCATGTTCAGAAATTGATCACACTAGATCATGTTTTCTCTCCTAGAAACTCTAACTAAGCTTGGCTCAGCATAGTTGTAATATAAACCACAGGGCAGTTTTTGAATTAATAGGATTTTGGTAATATAAAATCAGCTTAAAATAAAAAATTATATACATATCTAAATTTATTTATAAATGGAACTTTGTCTCTGTGTGTGTGTGTGTGTCCATTACCTATAGACTCCGAAACGGCTGAACCGATTTTCTTGTAAATTTGCACAGTTGTACTATAAGCGTCAGGTTTTGTGTGCAGGTACCCCTGATAAATATCGATAATCGAAAAAATCAGGTTATAGAAGGAGCGGTCCGATTTTAATCAAATTTGATACACTCATAGACAAAGACATAAGAAATGATATACAGAAGTTTCAAGATTGCAGTTCTTACAATAGTGCAGAAAATCGATATATATATATATATATATATATATATATATATATGGCAAGATACCGGGTCTAATGAAAATCAGCTTTTCAGCCCTTTTATTTTAGTTTTCACTTCAGGTTTGGCTCTAAGTGGGTATAATTGTAGTTCTTAGTCTCAGCAATGATACCAGAGGACTTATTTAGCCTTCAAAATTCAGTTTACAATGAAAAAAATTTATTTGATATCAATACTAGGAAATCAAAATTTGACTTACATCCATTCATTTTTGTTTCAGTTTACGGTTTTGCTTTAACTGGAAACAACTATTGCTTTTTAGTCTTTCATGCCTAACATCCAAAGAGTCTGAGCTCCAGGACCATGGATTAGTTTAAAGCTTTCATTAAACCTGAGCAATGCCAGGCTATACTGCTAGTATATATTACAAAAATTAACAAAGATTAATGAAACTTGGTTATAAACAACCGACAATTTGAAATTATTTGTTTGAACATTATTTTTTATCAATACTCATATTTAAGTAGATATTCTGTTTTTAATTAAACAGTATTATATATTTATATCTACCGGCCTGATTATTTGTGATAAATTTTTATTGCTAAAAATGTGTGTCATTCGGCAGGATTCAAACCTGCGACCCCTATCCATATAGGAGAAGCTACCATGTGATCTGGCATGTCTTAAACCTCTCGACCATGAATGGCCATTAGAATGACCACATAGGAGAAGCTACTATCACATGGTAGCTTCTCCTATGTAGATAGGGGTTGCAATCCTATCGAATGACACACATTTTCGTAATAAAAATTTATTGTAAATAATCAGGCCAGTAGATATAAATATATAATACCGTTTAAATTAAAAACAGAATATCTACTTAAATATAAGTATCGATAAAAAATAATGTTAAACAAATCATTTCACATATATATATATATATATAGAGAGAGAGAGAGAGAGATCTACAGAAAATCAAATAAATAGCACAGATTACCCACTCTAGGTTTCCAATATCCTCTATTTTTCATGGTTTGAATGATTAACCTCAATTGAGAAAGTATGTCAGTGGGAAAACTGAAGTCAGAATCTTGAAGAAAATCTCTTACTTTTGAAGTTCTAAAGATTTATTAACTAGAAATGATTTTATAAAATTTTTATTTAACTTGTGTTTTGTACAAACACATGTTTGGCTTCAGTGTATGTGTTTTCCAGATGCTTTGTATCACAGTGTTTTAGCCATACATGGTCTGATCAAAAAGTATCAGGGCTGGTGCTATAGTAAGAAAACAAAATTATACATCAATTCCACATTTAATCTCCTTCAAAGTAGTCACCTTCTGAAGACACATATTTTATCCAATGTTGTTTCTATTGATGGAAGCATTCTTGGATTTCCTAGATGTCTTGAAATATTATTCCTTTCAAGTGAGATCTGATATTTTTAAAAGGGAAAAGTTGCAAGGAGTAAGATCTAGGAAATATGGTGGTTTTGGCACCTTGAGAATGTTGTAATTTGGCCCAAACCTGCTGCACAAGCTATGGTCATTGTCGTGTAGCAAGATAACCACGTTCTACACACTAACTTTCCAAGTACTGCTATAAACAGTAGCAGTGAGTAAGAATGTCATAACTATGTGTAAGAACCTAGTAAATATTTCCAATGAGTATACAGTTCAACAAAATGTTATGAACAGAAATAATATTTACTTCCCTTATTTTAATCATGGCTAGAAGTACAATCTCTTATCAAAATGTATGCCGAGTGAAGCTGAAGAAGTAGTACAACATTAATGTTAATATTAATGTAAATATTCAAATTCAACCTGTGTTAAGTGGCTTCATTCTGCATACTTTTTAATCAGACCTTGTACTTCTAGCCACCATTAAAATAAAGGAAGTAAATATTATTCCTGTTAATAACATTTTGTTGAACTGCATGATCATTAGAAATATTTACCAGGTTTATTTTCTTTGCATTTTATAACAATAAAATCAGAATAACGATGAAAAAAACTATTATAAAATATTATATCAAACTAAACTATCGCCCGGTTCACACTCCACCCACATCTATTGAACAGGTGAAGAGGCTCATCCCTTGTTCCCTGTTTAGGATGTGGTTTCCGGCTTTCTCTTTTCCATTCTTTTTACCCTTACGTATCCCCCTGTGCATCAGTGGCGTTATCGCCTTGCTTGGGGTGATATGATTTTTAAAAAAAAAAAAACTTCCAAGTTTTCATATAGTATTTTTGTTATGAAACAAATTTGAAATTAGCTTTTTTCATGAAATTTTTTTTTGAATAAATAATAAAAGTATCTAAACTGGTTCCACCATGAGGTTTTTCTGATGAGGAGAGTGGCTAGACACCCAGAAGGATTAAAAACAAAACCTGTCAAAAGATGATTGAACCTTCTTGGGGCTAAAGGCCATCTGGCACAACAAGACTGGGCTCTAAAGCAGTGGTTCTTAACTCGGGGTGCTCAAACCCAACATAGTTATGATATTGATTCCTGGGGGGAGTGCAAGGATACTGAATCATTTGAGTTGATTTATTAAGGAAACTCTGACATAGGATTTGGCGATCTGACATAAAAGTTTACATTGTAAAAAGTTTACCAATTGCTACCATCATAAGAGTGTAGATGTATCAGTTAAGTGCTATATGCAATAAACAGTTGGGCAATCACATCTCTTTTAATCCATGACTGATTAAGCATGAGATTTTTCGGCATTAGGTTATCATTTCTACTTGCAGTAAACTGGTTGCCAACCAATGCTATAGAACCCAATATATTTTACTATTTAACCCATAGGAGAGAGATGAGATGGATTAATACCCTCCCAAGAGTATTTGCATATAAGTGAATGCAAAGAATTCAACTGAAATTCAAACTCGGCTCTTTGATTTCTCATTCAGAGCCAATATCTAGCGTGCCACAATGCACACAGAATCTTCTTCATGTGCCATGTCCCTTCAGGATGTAGGCCTGTCAAGTAGGTCTCGTGCTGCTTTCTCGTCTCTCTTTCCCTCTGTCTTGTGAGTATTAAATTCTCCAAGTCCCCCTACCTCATTACATGTCCCAGAAACCTTTTATGTCTCTTCCTTATGTTAAGTATGAGTTTTCTCCTCATTTCCATCCTCTCCAACATCTCATCATTAGTCATGTGCTCAGTCCATGGTATCCTCAGCATCCTTCTGTAAAACAACATTTCTGCTGCCTCAAGCCTCTTTTTTATCCTTGAGGAGGTTGTCCAACATTCACTGCTATAGTGTGAAGCACAGATATCACATAGCAATCCAGCATTCTCTTCTTAGTTTCCAATGAGATTTTCCTGTCTTTCAGTACACTGGTTAGCTTTTGAAATGCATCCTTGGCCATGCCAATTCATCTTTAGGGGAAAAAATGAGTGGAAATTACTGGTAAAACTGCAGTAAAGTTGAAAATACTGCAGTGTGAAGTTTGTTTTGATAAATTGACATAACCCCTGCTCAAATATTGTTGAGATATGTTTGCTCAGATATGATGTTCAAATATTGTTGAATTATTTATGCATGGAGGATGGTGTAAATATTTATACATAGATATGTTTAACACCTCATTAATATTTTCAGAAAGGAATTTGAATTATATGAAAGTATGTGTTAATTGTTTCTTGGATTAGTTTATAAACTTTTAAAGACTGTTGATGTAAACTAAAGTTACAGTCAATGATTTTGTTATTTACTGTCGTGGGACCCATACTCACCTCAACATGGACTCACCCACTGCTATATTAATAGGTGTGTGATAGCAGTCGTGGGGAAATAGACAGTAGCACTGTGTGCATGACCATAGTCATACTACCAAAGACTATACTGGATTTGTAAGCTCTGCTTACTGTACCTTCTTCTTTGTAATCTTTCCTGTAAATACATCTTTCTTTAACCTAAACCTCGTGTTCCATGTTATATTTCCGTGGACCCACTTTTGGCTCCACATCATTTACACAAGTGATCAATATTGTTTTTCGTCAATTCTGGTGGGTGTGAGAACTGGTTAGTGGTTTGAAAGGGATGCAAAGAAGGAAAAATGTTAGAATCACTGCTCTGTAGATATGTGTGCAGTCAGTGCTGGGATGACAGAGCAGAGGTCTGACTAGACTAACTAATGTCTATATCCACTGGGCCACGTATACTTGAGGATATAGGTGTTAGTTAATTCCAGTGACTTGATCCAAAGAGTTGTGAGTTCAGTTCTTGGCTACAGCAGAGGTGAACAATTAGAGAGTTCAGTTAAAGAAAGATAACTATGTGGCATCGCATATGGAATGAGTGAAATAAAGGATTTGGTTCAAAATTCCTAGCATCTGAAGAAGGCCGGAGCGTACAATGACTGAAAACTCCTTACACTGTTTGAGCATTATAATGATGTAATGCACAAAACATTACTGTATTTTCTTGTTCATAATAGAAAAAAAATTTTATGTAAATTAAAAAAATGAAGTCATATTATACATTGTACACATTTTCAGAAATGTTTATTCAGTCTAAAAAAACTCCTCTTCTTTGAAACAGTAATTTTTCTATATTTCTGAGATAAGTTAGTATTTACACTATTTACATTATTTGGACTATTATGGCAACAAAGATGAGGACAACAGTTCGAATAATGTAGATAGTGTTGAAACAGCAAAATTGCAAATACAACCAGCACAAGAGATGATAAAACACAAAGTAGGCAGGTATTGTTTATTAAAGGTATTTATGTTTGCAATACTTGTTTCTCTTTTCATTCTTAATAAAAGGTATTTTTTTATTTTCATAATTTATTAATATATAAAAATATAATGAAGTCATATCAAACAGAAAAGCCAAACAGATTAACACCTGACTGAGTATGTTTCATTAGCCGTTTTTTGGGATATCTCATGTAATTCTTATTCTTAATACTGCTCAGTTATTGCTTACCCTGTTTCTGTTGTACTATAGATTAATTACTGGATTAAAGCACTGGATCATCAATTTGTTAGCATAATAATTGTGATTTCAATCCGTTGACTGAGTAGAGTGTATTTGAACTCAGTGGAAATAGAGTACGCAATAACTGAGCAGTACTAAAAATAAGAACTGGATGATATCCCTAGATAAAAGCAGAATGAGAACAGTCTACCCCCAGAGATAAAAGGTTTAGTTTGGAAATCCCTGCAGGTTTTCTGGGTTGGCATATAACTGATGAAGACTTGTGGGTACAACAAACAAGACATTGTGATAACAACAACAAAGATAATGACAACAGTTTGCATGTAGTGTAAATAACTTCTGTCAGTTAACTATTATATTATTCAGTTTTTAAAATTAGCATTATACTATTTGAGAATTATGATGATGAAATGCACAGAATGGATGTGTGTTGTGGTGGAGTGGATATCAATTCGGAATGAGAAATGGGGGAGCCGAGTTCAAATTCCAGTTGAATTCCTTGCATTCACTTTTGCGCAAATACCCTTGGGAAAGGTATTAATCTGTCTCTTACTTCCAGTTATAGGTTAAATAACAGGACAGGTTGGGTTCTATAGCCTTGGCGAGCAACCAGTTGACCGTAGAAAGCAATGACAATCTACTGCAGGATAATCTTCTCCCCAGTCAGTCATGTTTTTTTCTAGACATGATCGCCCAAGAGTGTATCACATATGGCACTTAACTGAATGCACAGCAATGCATGACAGGGACATTTAATCTTCTTCATTAAATGTCCCTGTCATTGGTTAAATACATTTACAATTCCAGTTCCCAAAGGCCTATATTACAAAATTTGAGGTTCTAACTAGACATTTGTTAATTGAATATAATTAGTACTAATGTCTGTGTGTGTGTGTGTGTGTGTGTAGACATAGAGCTCTACAAGAGAATTGAGAAGGCAGCCATAGCTCTTGCACACCTCACAACACATGTTTGAACCAACTCCAAGCTGACAGTGAAGACAAAGATGGCAGTGTACAATGCTTGTGTCATCAGCACACTGCTATACAGCAGCGAATTAGTATTAATTATATATAAAATTATTTTTAGGCTTCTGGCCAATTCACATTGAAACAACAGAGTTAAAGTTAAGTTTGGTAAAGTTAAGCAGCGTCAAGCCTAGTCAGAACCTAGATGAGTGACTGATTTAGAATACTGGGTGCTGTAAACTTGGATGTTCAGGTGGTGTAATGGATAACAGCTTAGAGTTAAGAACAGAAGAGCCAAGTTCGAGTTCCAGTCAGGTTCATGATATTAATTTCTACAAAAATTTATTTCCACAAAAATACCCAAGGGAAACGTATGAATCCACTTCTTCTTCTTTCAGTTATGGGTTAATTAGTAAGAATTTTGTCAGTAAATCATTATTATTTAAAAAACATTCTTACAATTGAAAAATATTTTCTGCCTTTAAATAACCTAAAAAAGATAATTTAAAAAAAAATATGATAGAAATATTCTTGATGGGAATTTATATAGAACAGTTAACATTAGAAATGTGTTTTTTTTCTTATCAAAGTTATATATTTAGTTCAAGATAAAAATAAAAAATGATAGAAATGTTTTTGATGGTAATCCATTTTTTTTAGAACATTTTACTGGATAGTTTACTGTTATCAGATCATTGCAAAAGTTTGTGCTTGATTTTCATTCATATAAAATATCACAACTTGAAACCAGTATTTGTTTTGGTGTCAATTTCTGGTGTGTTCTAGATTGAAAACTTATATCATTCATTTACGAATCAGACTTTGTTGAATGTTGACCTTTTGCCAAGAAATGAATACCTTAAAGATAGCGGATGAAAAGTTGCACTTTCACTATATTATACTTTCTTTCAGACAGGATTAAGGATTAAAACGCTGATTAAAAAAACAATTCAGAAAGTTTATATGGATTGTGCTTCATCCCTTCAGATGGTGAAAAAGTAGTTTGGCATATTTTGTCAAGGTGGTTTTTAACTTAAACATTTAACCACATTCTGGGGAAATATCCTATGTTAAATAAGACACTCTCCTTGTCATTATGGAGAATAAATCAAAGATTTCAACGGAAGAGATTGCTTAAAGTTTGAAAATCAGTATCTCAACAGCCTATCTCCATTTGAAAAGACTTGGCTTCAAGAAAAATGTCCAATTTTGACAAATCAAAAAGGTGTCCTTTTCCACCATGACAGTGCAAATAAATGTTGTATCTTGCAGAATTTTAAAGAGTTGAAATAGGAATTCCTCCAGCGTTCACCCTATTCTACTGGCTTGGCACATTTATGGACCAAACATGTGAGAAACGATGAGGTTTTAGAGAGGATGGAAATAAAAGCGAAAATAATACTTAGCATCAGGAAAAGACAGCTGAAGTTTCTGGGACATGTAATTAGGAAAGAGAACTTGAAGAATCCGATGCTCACAAGTCAGATAGAGGGACAAGGGAAAGCAGCATGTAACATACTTGACAGGCCTGAGCAGGTGGATGGCAGGGCAGGGTTGGGTGTGGTAACAGGGGAAAGCATGGTAAGAGCCACTAGAGATAGGGATATGTGGGAGGCTATGATCACCTACTTTCTGAAAGGACATGGCACATAGAAGATTTTTATTTTTTCCAGTCTCTACAGAGAAATTGACAAAAATTTGAATTTGTACAGTCAGTTAAAAACTACCTCATAACAAAATCAGAAATTTTCTGCAAAAATAGCATCAACAAACTTGTAGAATGATGACAGTTGTGCAAAAAAATGGTAGCTTATGTATTTGACTCAGAAATATTTTATTGTAAAATTTTGTTTTGAATTTCCTCACTGGGCACAAACATTTACGATTATAATATATAATAATTTCACATATCTTGTATCATAATTATCAGTTGTAGGCAATGTGATAATATATATTATACTGGGTAATATACCAATTTAAGGTGATAATCAATGAAAATATATTGTCAATAGACTAGAATTTAACACTGACGTTTTTACTATTCTTGTATAATTTCATTGAAAACCAACTAAATTGAGCTACTTGGAGTAGAGCCATCTGAACCAGAAAAAGAGATATGTTAATCTAAGAAAGGATTAGTTTTTATAACCAGGATGATGCAAGTTCAATCCCTGTGTGGGGTAACAAATACAAGAATAGTAAAAAAAAAAACGTCAGTGTTAAATTTTAATCTATTGACAATATTTGTTACCCACATAGGGATTGAACTTGCATCATCCTGGTTATAAAAACTAATCCTTTCTTAGATTAACATATCTCCTTTTCTGGTTCAGATGGCTCTACTCCAAGTAGCTCAATTTAAGCTAGTTGTTTTTCTCTCAATAAGAGAGACTTTCATTTATTTGGTAAGTAATTCATGAATGAATAGACTTTCTAATATCTGGATAATATCCCTAAAATAATTTAACATAGTCAAATATAAGGTTCATTCTGATATCTAGAAATAATGAATAATGATATCTTTAGTTTTTCATAGATTAACCATTTTTATTCAAATCAAATCATTTAAACCAGTGCGACTCAAAGTGTGTTATGCATACTAGTGCTAGTATGCAAACCATCATCTAACCACATAAAATTGTTCGTTAGTACCACCATATTCAAAATGATAAATAAAGAAATCTATTTTTGTTTTGTCAAATAGTTTCAGTAATCTAAACTTTATATCAAATCATTTAAATGAAACTGATTCTGATAGTAACTGGGCCATCTCTCCAGACTATAATAGCCAACCTAATATAAACAATACTTTCAATCCCTAAAGTATCAAATGTGATTAGAAATGAAAAACAAAATTTCTTCATTACATTTTCATATTTATTCTGTTAGGTGCCATTCACTTGTGTGTGTGTGTGTGTGTGTGTGTGTGTGTGTGTGTATATATATATTATTACTGTTATATATATATATATATATATATATATATATATATATATATAACAGTAATAATTCATAGGTAGGTATATATAAAATAAAATGAAATGAATTGCCAAAACTATTCTTCACATTAGGTTGGGGAAAATGTAGAAATCCCAACAGTACCAAGTGTGACTGTGAAAGAAATACTTCTTCACTACATGTTCATATTTATTCTGTTAGGTGTCATTCAGCTGTATTTTAGTAACTGGGGCCATCTCTCCAGACTATAATAGCCAACCTAATATAAACAATACTTTCAATCCCTAAAGTATCAAATGTGATTAGAAATGAAAAACAAAATTTCTTCATTACATTTTCATATTTATTCTGTTAGGTGCCATTCACTTGTGTGTGTGTGTGTGTGTGTGTGTGTGTGTGTGTGTGTATATATATATTATTACTGTTATATATATATATATATATATATATATATATATATATACAGTAATAATTCATAGGTAGGTATATATAAAATAAAATGAAATGAATTGCCAAAACTATTCTTCACATTAGGTTGGGGAAAATGTAGAAATCCCAACAGTACCAAGTGTGACTGTGAAAGAAATACTTCTTCACTACATGTTCATATTTATTCTGTTAGGTGTCATTCAGCTGTATTTTAGTAACTGGGGCCATCTCTCCAGACTATAATAGCCAACCTAATATAAACAATACTTTCAATCCCTAAAGTATCAAATGTGATTAGAAATGAAAAACAAAATTTCTTCATTACATTTTCATATTTATTCTGTTAGGTGCCATTCACGTGTGTGTGTGTGTGTGTGTGTGTGTATATATATATATATATATATATATATATATAACAGTAATAATTCATAGGTAGGTATATATAAAATAAAATAAAATGAATTGCCAAAACTATTCTTCACATTAGGTTGGGGAAAATGTAGAAATCCCAACAGTACCAAGTGTGACTGTGAAAGAAATACTTCTTCACTACATGTTCATATTTATTCTGTTAGGTGTTATTCAGCTGTATTTTATTTATATATATATATATATATATATATATATATATATATATATATACAATTCCAGGTGAAGAGGACTCAAGGTTGTTTTTATTTTGAGTGCTCTGGCATTTATTTTATTATAAACAGTGCTCAATATAATGAGTATTATAGAGCTTAATATAATTATATAGTTATTTCCAAAATTGTACATTGCAACGCGGAAATTTCTATGTTTCGAGATAGATTCTCATAATAAGAATCTATCTCGAAACATAGAAATTTCCATGTCGCAATGTACAATTGAGATATATATATATATATTGAAATTACTTGTTTGAACATATTTTTCATCAATACTTGTATTTAAGTAGATATTCTGTTTATAATCAAACAGTATATATATATATTTATTTCTACCAGCCTGATTCATTACGATAAATTTTTTTAATGTAACATGTTTAAATGAAAGATTGCTATACAAATATATATGTGTATATATATATACTGCAGCTAAGCCAAAGCTCCCAACGAAAATGGTAGGGAAGCTTGATTGGGGGCCCTCACTATCTTGTCAACATTTGCTTTTTTCCTACTTACATCTGTATACATTAAAAGTCATACTGAACACAAATGACTATAAAAGGATTAAACAATTTTTATCATTCAGGGGTCTCGTTTTTGGACAATAATGTCAGTTATCTTTGCTCATTCTAAGTCTAAGAAAAAGAAAACATATAAAATTCGTTATTTTTTATCCATAACGTTGAATGTGTCAAAATTATTCAACTCTTTAACAAGAAATATTTCATGTTGATGTAAAACAGTGCCACAAGACATTATATAGGATGGAATAATCTATTATGAATTGTCTCTAATTTGTATCTCAATACATTGTATTCATTTTCAATTTGCATATCTTGCATATGATCAGCATCAGATTTCTCCATAGGCTTAGCAGGCTGAAGCCTCGTGCCTCAAAATCTAAGAGCCCTTCAGCCAAGGTGTATAATATTTTTGACAGTGTGATAGGCCTTTCTTACAGATGCTCTCATAGATGCTAAGTAACCCTTCAGTAATTTTGAACACCCATCATCCTCTTTGGCTTTACTCAAATTGTTTAATTTAACACTTTTCCATTTTTCTTGACTCGTGAGAATGAGTGATTTAGAGGTTCCTCATAATTGGAATATTCTTGCGTTTAGCAAGTGAACTTGCCTAGAGTCTCTCTTCATCTTAATCCAGCCCTGTATATGATCTATTATTGTATAAAATTAGGTTACAGTAAAATTTGATTTTTTATAAGAATAGTACTTTGTAAAAATAGATGTGCAGTAGAGTGTTTGGAAGAGGAGGGCACAAGACCCTAGCACCAATCCTGTTATATATATTATTAATTATTATGTTAGAACATGTGCAAACTATAAACTATGTACATTTTGTTTCAACATTGAAAGAACAGTATATTATCAGGTAGTAAACAATAATGGTAATAATTAATAAATGTTCAATGCTTTATTTTTATAGTGAGCACTATTTTAAATTAATGTTTTAAATGTTGCAATTATTTTCTTCATTCTTATTCATTTGGAGATATATATATATATATATATAGTCATCTGCAGACAGATCTGTTTCACTGTATCACAGCTCATCAGTACAGTTAGACTCCAATTGCTTTTAACCCAGGATTGAAACCCGACCGAAGTGGCATCAGTTGGCGATTCTACCTCTGGGCCATGGGCGCACGGTAGGAGAAGGTAAACTTTTTAGCATGTATTTTATCATTATACACGCCCAATAGCCAGAGTGCTCTAATTCATGAGTGAATGAGCAATGTGTACATGCCAGGGTAGCTACTGTTTTTCAAAGTCTACCATTCTTCCAGAGGTGTGAGAGCATAAATAGTCATCTGCAGACAGATCTGTTTCACTGTATCACAGCTCATCAGTACAACTAGAAACCCGACCGAAGTGGCGTCAGTCGGTGATTCTACCTCTGGGCTATGGATATAATAAAAGCAAAATTCAGAGATCTTAAAAATACAGTGCTCTATGTAAGATATAAAAGATGTACAAAGTAGAACAAAAATAAGTTAAACCATACTTAAATGTAACTGTTGTCTGCTACTATGAGTTTCATGTGAACATATAGTATACGAATGATAATGTTGCTGCATGACAATCTTCAAGTAGGAATAGGAAATATAAAACTCATAAAAGAAACAAATTATGAATATAAAAATGGACACTAAGATCACCATAGGGCAGCGACAATCAATTTCAGGCTTGAGCATCTTCACACTTAAATGCAATATATGTTAAATTTTGGCTCAAATATTTATATATGCTAGTTGATGGGGCATTATGAGTAGCAAGATATATATTGTATTATCTTAACAGTTATTTGGTAAGTATATTATCATCATCGAGGCTATTTAGTAGAAATGATTGAGGACTAAATGCAGTTATTTATATCTATTTTATAGTGTTATTTGTTAACTTTTTTAGTCATTATTATTGATTACTTAATATATATCACTTATATATAGCCTGGAAAGATAAATAAATAAAATGCTTTGTGAGGACAAAATAATCACACAGATAGATATGCTAGAAAAGTATCTCATCTTCTATGTTCTTGAGTATAATACAAGTTCTCAAGATTCTGTTTTGATTGGCATCAAAACAAAATTGAAAGAGATTCTTATTCTGGTTAGCTATCAGAGACTTTCCTGGGAAAGACTTTCCAAACAGAAATTCTGCTGCAGTAGATTAATTCATCTTGTAACTAATTCGAATTCCAGCTGAATTCATTGCATTCACTTACGCGCAAATACCCTTGGGAAAGGTATTAATCCCGTATTCCTTCCAGTTATGGGTTAAATAACAGGACAGATTGAGTTCTATAGCCTTGGTCGGCAACCAGTCTACAGTAAGCAATGGCAACCTACTGCAGGATAATCTCTTCTACAAATACTTTCACAGATTCTGTTCCGACAAGCTTAGCTCCTTAGTGCCCTTCTTACATGAATTTACTCAAGCTATTAGACTGACGAGGATATGCATTGTGGTGCAGTGGATATTGGCTCGGAACGAGAAACCAAGGAGCCGAGTTCGAATTAATCCATCTCTTCCTTCCAGCTATGGGTTAAATAACAGGACAGATTGGGTTCTATAGCCTTGGTCGGCAACCAGTCTACCGCAGAAAGCAATGGCAACCTACTGCGGGATAATCTTCTGCCCAGTCAGTCATGTCTCTTTTGAGACATGATCGCCCAAGCATGTATCATGTATGGTACTTAACTGACTGAACTAAATTCTGTATAATTTGTTATGTAGTTTCTTTCATTTATCTTCATTGTATCACCAAGACAATCAACCAAGTTATCATCTACCGATCATCACAACACAAATTCAATATTGCATTGGAAGTCAAGACTGTAATTGAGCATATGTTAGCATATGCGAAATAATATCGTATTTCTTTACAGATTTTATACTGATAACAAAAGAGAAAAACAGAGCCAAAGAAAGATCTGCTGCTTAATTCAGTAGGAATGTCTGTCTGCCAAAAAAACAAAAAAGTCTCTCATGCAATTCAGATGAACTGCCTTTGGGTAGAAACATAAGTGAATATTGTAAGATGCTCGTAACTTATTAGAAAACTGAAAAGTTTGTTTTTTTCCCCCATTTCATATAGAATTGTAAAAAAAAAAAGACACTTTTTCCTTGAATCTCCTTCTAATGTTGTTTAGTATCTTTTGTCATTTATATATTTTTTTACATAAAATAATATCTCAAAAGTTTTTAAGATTCTTTTAAGAGTTTTTTTTTTTAATTTGTTATTTTATAATTTCCTTTTAAAGATTAGTTGCATTTTATAGTCAACTTAAAGGGGAATTATTAATGAAGGAACTTTTTATTATATATACTTCAAAGGGAACTGTACATATACATTTATTAGGACTTAAAATGACATTAAAAAGGGTATATAAATATGTATATATAATATATAAAAGTATTTGTTTAAACATTTTGTATGTCTATATATACAATGTATATGTAAATATAATAAAAGTATTTGTTTCAACATATTTATTTAAATATTTTTCATTTATTTTAATTCTACATTTATATATATATATATATATATATATATATATATATATATACATATATATAGTCATCCGCAGACAGATCTGTTTCACAGCTCATCAATACGGTTAGACATCCGATTGCTTTTGACCCAGGATTGAAACCCGACTGAATTGGCGTCAGTTGACGATTCTACCTCTGAGCTATGGGCGCTTGGTAGAAGGAAGCAGACTTTTTAGCATGTATATTATCATTATACATGCCCAATAGCTGAGAGTGTTCTAATTCATTGCTGAATGAATGATGCATAGATGCTAGAGTAGCTACTGTTTTTCAAATTCTACCATTCTTCCAGAGTGCTCAATCAGGGTGTGAGAGCGTAAATAGTCATTCGCAGACAGATCTGTTTCACTGTATTTTTTAATATGTATATATATATATATATATATATATATATATATATATATATTATTAAATATAAGCGACAATGAATGTCTATTATGTTTAATCATGAGCCGTTCTAAACGTCGTATTTTTGCTTTAATTTCAGTTGAAAATAAAGACAAAAATTCTCCAACATTTGGATAATTATTTATTGGTTTTCTTCTAAGCTTTCGGCTCACATGAGCCATCTTCAGAGAGGTAGTTTAAACTGAAATATTATAAAATCCACCATCACCGACGATTTTATTTTGTGTTGACATAAAACTCCGCTTGGCAACGGCAATAGTTACCAAAAATAATAAACGCAGTTCTTAAGTTTGCGATGTGGTTTTATGATGTCACACCGCGGGATAGCGCGAAATGACAACAAAATCATCTAGTCAAATGCAATGTAATATGTTATTTCCTGTTTTAAAGTTGATTTTATTGAGTGTTGGTTGTTTTGATTTGATGTACATGGCCTCCAATATCTGCAGGTTCCTCTTACTGTGTGTATGAGTAAAGATCACCGTATTGTTGACCAAAATCTGTCTGATATTACCTACATGTTTATGTTTTTCAGAGAAATGTTGTTTAATAGTACTCTGATCAGAAAGATGACATGTAAGTCTACGGGAGAGCGTGGTTGTGGTAAAACCAATATATGTACTAGGTTTTTGAGTAGTATTCAACTGAAATTAAAGCAAAAATACGACGTTTAGAACGGCTCATGATTAAACATAATAGCCATTCATTGTCTCTTATATTTAATAGCATATGTCTAGAAAATTACTTGCTGCCTCGATATACTAAATATATATATATATATATATATATATATATATATATATCAAATTTTTTTTCAATGATCAATTTAGTACTTCACTCATATGCTTTAGTGATATATTGAGGCTGCTTAAAAGTAACTATAATCTACATTACAACTATCCATATCTTCATGATTGCCCAAAACAGTTAATTTCCCAGCCTTAGTAATATTTTTCTTTTCTATTTTTATATATTTTATATGAAAACAAACAAATTTCTTTCTTTATACCTACTTTCTTCTTCATGTGCCATGTCCCTTCAAGACGTAGGCAATCATGAACTTCCATTTGGCTCTGTCTCTTGTCACTCTCAATTTTTTTCTTCTTGGTATCTTTCCCAAACCTCCTCTGCCATCCAGTTACTCAAGCCTATCAAATGTGTCTCACACTGCTTTCCCCTGTCTCTCTTTTTTTCTATCCATCTTGTGAGGATTAAATTCTCCAGGCCCTCTTTCCTCTTTACATGTCCCAAGTTCCTAACATTTTGGGTACGTTAAGTTAATTAGCAACCAACATAGCACAATTATAACTTTCAGTGCAAAAACTACTCTACAACAATAATATATATATATATATAGAGAGAGAGAGAGAGAGAAAGAGAGAGAGAGAAAAAGACTGCAACAGGGAGGTGGGTGGAAATACTGGCCAATGCAAAATTTTAGTTGAAAAACTCAATATTAAAATTTAAATTCAACGTTTATCCATTTAAGCTAGAAACTACTGCAAGAAAAAAAAATCTGTCTGAAAAGGAAAGATTAAACAAGACAGAAAATATTAAACATGGATGAAAGAAAAGGTTCAGTTTGTAATTCCCTGAAGGTTACCTTAATTGACAGATTCCTGAAAAAGGCTGGAGGACGCATCAGCTGAAATGTTATGATGACATTAGTCCAAATGTAAGTAATGACTGACACCTGAAGAGGAATTGGAGTGCACAATGGTTGAAACACTGTAAAAAGGTTTACAACTTGTATTTATTTGAAAAATTATGCAAATTCAACTAAGTTTCTCAAAACAATACTTGTTTGGTACAATGTGCTCATTATAATTGAAACAATTTTGTAATAAAACTGTCTAACATTTCAGACTTCATTCCCAACTTAATACTCTAACTTTAGAGTAATCCGTTTAAATAAATCGCTCTTCAGCTTATTAAATTGGAGATGAAGTTGTTCATGATTTTAGAGACTTATTAGCAATTCACCCACAGACATTGTATAAAGAAACTTCTCAAAGCTTATCAGAACTGAAATTAGTGTGCATGTCTTGGAATCTGTTAAAAAAATAGTATTTGTTTTTGGTTTTGCTTTTTAAACCTGACTTGTGCATCTCATCTGGTTTTGATAACATATTTTGGCAGTCAGAATTTGGAATTATTTTGCAAAAAATATTGAAACATGGAATTAAACAACAACTGCTAATGGCATAAGATAATTCTGAACTTTGTGTTTGATAATATAAGGAAAATGATGATTTCAAAACAAATGGTCCACTGACACATGAATGGGTATTAGATATAGAAATTTCCATTGAAAATATTAAACATACTTCTTGTGAACGTCTTTTACTTTTGAAAATGAAAGTCATGAATAAAACATATTATCAGAATTTTCTTTCAAAAGTGGTTGTTATGGTGCCCTCCTGCAAGGAATGAACTCTTCCTCTTGCAGCATATATAAATTACCTGTGTGACTTCTAGAGGACAATAACAGAGCAGTTACGAGCAGTCAAGTACAACTGTTAAAAGAAGCAGATAACAACAGCTACTAGTCAGGCAGCATAATAATACCTTCAGACTTAATTATTTCTATATTACTTATTATTAACACTTCTTTTGGATATCTTGTTTCTATTTTTAACCTACCTCCTATATTCCGTATCTTACCTCTGATCAAACCAGTCACTACAATTTTGCAGTGAAGTTTCGTAACAACTCCACAACAAATTGGCAATGAAGATCTACAACAGTAGATTGTCATCCTTGTATGTGTTTTTTTTTTTTTTTTTTTTTTTTTTTTTTTTGTGGAGAAGACTAATTTGCTCTCCTTGATTCAAGCATATAGACTTAACATTCTTTTTTTATTTTTAATTTTTGGGGTGTAAATTTTACCTATTAAAAGGCCGATGAGGGGCACTTGTGGTCGAGGGTTACATGAGGCAGAAATTTGTGATGGATAGGAAGGAAAGATAACAGTTTAAGATTGTAGTGATTGGGAAAACATCTTGGGGTTTGGTTCTACAGTGCAGTGGTTCACAGGAAAAAAGTTGTTTGAGTAGAACTTGCATCTTACCAACAGAATATGGGGGAAATATGGGCGGTTTGCTCTAATGTAAGTGGTATGGCATGTCCTTGCTGTAAAGGTTTAAACTGACAGGATAAGGGAATGTAGTCCATTCAAGCACTTTCCATGGAAGTAGCAGTAAAGCAGCAAGATGCTTGCTTCATCACATCTGAGAGAGATTGGATGGTGGAGAATAATTAAGTAAAATGTGAGCTACCCAGACCTCATGCTCCAGCCTTGACAGTTCAAAAAGTGTCTCTAATTTTACTTTAGGGTCTTAGAGACACTTTTTGAACTCTATCAAGGCTGGAGAATAAGGTCTGGGTAGCTCACACCCAAATATGACAACAGTACTACGTATTAATCTGTGTCTTGTAAAGGTAGAGGATAGCATAAGTCAGGGACTTACTGGAGCAGTACAGGTGGCCACACATTTTAGCTACATCATTAGCAATGGATCTATTAATGAGTTCCACTTCAGGTGTGATTTTGATGCCCAATAGTCTTTCAAGGTACGGTGCCTCCTTGAGGTGACATCCGTTCATCAAGACAGGTGGTAGTCCTGGACCACAACAAATACCTTAGGAAAACCAAAAAATACATGGCTGAAATTTTGAGAAAAAAGAAATTAGTCTAAAAAAATTCAATATTTAATGTTAAATTCATTATCATCATCATTTAATGTCCATTCCATGCAAGCACAGGTTGGACAGGATTTTCTTGATGGCTCCATAATTGAACCGTCATGAAAATACTGGAGCGAATTTTACAGCTGTATGCCCTTACTAACATCAACCAGTTTAGGAGATGGGAAACTCAGTGCTTTTATCGAGATACCATCTCTTAGAAGATTACATACCAAGGTTAAAGAATTCAGTCTACCTTATTCTACACAGAGTAGATGTAGAGGTTTTTATATCAGAAATTTATTTCTCTTAGACAAGTTGCTATCCAAAGGTAAAGACTCTTACTCAGCCTAATATTTTCTTTTTCGCTGAAATGACCTCAGTGTGTGTGTGTGTGGGGGGGGTAACTATTTGCCAACAGGTGGAACTTTAACAAGTGTTACCACCCTGGTAAGAAGGTGGTTCCACGCTCCTTTAAACCTTCAATCTCCTGATCAAAGGTCTTTGTTGCTGGATTGAAAATTAAAATTTCTTTATTAACTTGATTCTTTATAAATGCCTGTAGATGCAAGAATTACACAATTTAAGTGTGAAAAAATATTAAATCATCTAAATAATCCCGAAGATGAATTTGTTTACACTAAAAAAAGGGTGATATAAACATGGATATGCAACAGAAATACAGGCAATGTTCTCAATTTTTTATTCAGTAAATAATATGTAGGTGATAATGATATATTTTTAAAATGACAATACTGAAATTCAAAGGTATCATTGGGGTAGAGAAAATTGCCTCAGAAAAGTTAAGCAAAGTATTAAGAAATATGAAAATTTTATCAGAAACAATGATAAAGAATACTTATCTGTTAGGTAATATCAGTCCTCCTACATGACCGTGAATGTTGAACCATCTCATCACAGATAAAGAAGAGACTTGAAGCAACAGAAATGTGGTTCTACAGAAGGATGCTGAGAATAATGACAAAATTTTAGAGAAAATGGTTACAAAGATGCCAAAAATGCCATAGATGGAGCATGTAAGCAGTAAAGAAGTTTTTAAGGAAAATGGAAACAAAAAGGATGTTTATATTTAGAATCAGAAAAAGACAATTGTAATTTGGAGATTCAGTAATTTGTCTGGTCAGAATTTTTTCAATGCATGATAATCACAATTCCTTCACACTGCTGTTTTATCAAACTGTTGACAGTCACCTACCAGCTGAAAAAAAAATTCTTTTTGAAGAAAATCATGAAGTTTTAATCCATTTCTTTTTTATAGACATTTTGCTTTTTTTTTAACATGTAAGACGCTTAATCAAGTACATTTTAGGTGAATGCCAAATCTTTGAAATGTAAGAGATAAAAAATCAATTTTATCATTATCACGCGGATCTCACTTTCACTGACAACACTGACCTGCATCCATTCAAAGAATCACTTTTCTTTCTCAAATTTTTTTAAATCTCACTTAAATTCTAAAATTATCTTCATGCTGACTCACTGATATCTTTGGACTGACATCATTATTTTTGTTGCTTCTATTACAATGGTTTTTGTCAGAATATATGTTTACTTTTCAAAACTCAAATTTAAATACATATAATATACTGAGAGGAAAACTCAGTACATAAACAGTTATAAATCCAGAATTAATTTCAACAATATATGAATATGTTTACATTGTCTCCTTCAGATCACTAAAAAAAATGTTTTTTCTTTTTTTGTTTTGTTTTTTAAAGGTCTGAAGGAGACAATGTAAAAGTATTCATACATTGTTGAAATTAATTCTGGATTTATAACTGCTTAATTATGTCCTGAGTTTGCCTCTCAGTATTTGAAAATGCTTTAGATAATATCTATTGAGCTCTCTATTTTCATCTACTTAATAATTTATATTGATTAGATAAAATCTTTCGGATTATACTCCCCATCTTTATGAGTTTGCCATTCTCTCCTATATATATATATATATATATATATACACACACACAATTGTAATTATGTATCATCACATAGCAATTTTCTCTCTCAACATAACAAAATATCATCTTTGATGGTGAATATGTTTGTTTAAATGTCCGCATAACAAGTATGAAGATGTTTCATGTGAGCTGAAAGCTTAGATCAACAACGAACCAAATATAAACAGAGAATGATTCCAAACCGTTATTTCCCCTGAAGAAGTGTTTAAATCCAAACACTGAAACAAACATATGATTGTAGGGAAGAGGACATATATAGAAGAAATTATGTACATGTTCTAAAAAACAATTTATAATAAATACATATATATATATATATATATATATATATATATATATATAGGCCAAAAGTTTGGACCCAATCTTTGGATTTTGAACAATTAAGCATTGTCACATAAAACTTTTAGCTTGTTTTGCTTTATCTACCATGTTGACTAATGGTAACTTTACTGCTTAGTTGTTTTAAATTTTAGGAAGCCCCATCTCTAAAAAAGTAAAGGTCATGGGTTAAAGCATTTCAGCATATGACCTTAGTTGGAGTTAGTTAAACAAAATAGATATGAGACTTACTAATTTTTAAAACCAGAAGTTGGCCCCAATATTTTGGCCAAGAGTGTGTGCATACATATAACATGTTAAATTGTAATGAGACATGGTGCCAAGATAGTTGTTTTTTTCATTGGCTTACTGGTAGAAAAGCATTTCTGGCAAGCGTTTTTTTTTTGTTTTTTTTTTTTTGTCATAAAGTGCTCAGTATTGAGATAGAGCATTAATAAAATTAACTTGGGGTTATTTGGAGTTAGGCTGATTTCATAGTTTCTTGAAGACATTCTAATGATATCCTCACTCTTCAGGGCCTTTGTTTCTACTGAAGACATCACAATAATGCCTTAACAAAACTTCAAACTTCTTCTCAGTCAAATGACAAAGGTCTCAACATTTTATATATATATATATATATATATATACATAGTGCATGGTGGCTGTTAGTTTCATGCTTAATACAATCTTCAAACCAGTGTCCACAAAGTTTTTATTTGTAAAAGCTATGTCTCAAATATTGAGCACTTTTCCCCTATGAATATTGCAAATTTTGTGACAATGATGCAAATTCAACATGTAAAATTGTAGATATCAATGTCAAAAAAAGTAGAATTTTGTTGAGAAAGTGCTCAGTAAATAGCTGGAGTGAAAATAATCATTAATAAATCTAAGAATGTTGAAATACCTTGGTCCAATTGATAATGAGTAGTGTGTCTTTGAAATCAAAAAGTTGGCCAAAGATAAGTATTTGAAAAGATTTTATTATATATACAGTGTGCATCGAGATTATGTAAAAATAAAAATAACACAGTACTAAAAAAAAGCAAGGAATTTTTTCCGAATTTACTACAAACCATTTGGTTGAAAGTGGGTGTATACCAAATAATATTTCTATTCTTTTACGTATTTAATATTTGGGCTTTTATATCAACTATTTTTTTAAGGCAACATTATAAAAATTCAGTCAGTCAGTTAAGTACCATATGTGAAACACGCTTGGGCGATCATATCTCTTTCAAGACATGACTGACTGGGCAGAAGATTATCCCGCAGTAGGTTGCCATTGCTTTCTGCAATAGATTGGTTGCCAGCCAAGGCTATAGAACCCAATCTCTCCTGCTATTTAGCCCATAACTGAAGGAAAGAGATGGATTAATACCTTTCCCAAGGGTATTTGTGCGTAAGTGAATGCAGTGGATTCAACTGGAATTTGAACTCAGCTCCCCAATTTCTTGTTCCGAGCCGATATCTACTGCACTACAACGCACATCCTACTGCACCACAATGCACATTCTAAAATTTACTATGCTTATTAAATGCTTCTTTATTTGTGAATTTCTGCTAATTTTATTTTCTACGGATTAAGGTACATGCTTAATAATTGATGGAGGATGGTTAGATTTTGAGTAGTTACACAAAGGTTTTGTATTTGGTTTTTTACGTGGTTGGTATTTATACCTTTCTAAATCTAAAGCACACCAAGAAAATCTACTTTTTTATGTTTCTATTAATAGTCACATTTAAATTTAAGTTTTTAAATTCTCTATGTATTTCTAATTTTATCTATTTTAAAATTTGTAGAATTCTTCACTACCATAATGCCATCATCACTGTATAATCCAATATCTTCTGTATTTATATCCTTATGAGCTGTAAGATTGTATAACACAGATAAGCCATCCAGATGTGAAGACTTGGCAGAGTCTAAGGATTCCATTGTTATATCAGCTACAATCTCCAGGATTTTAAATGTAAGGTCAATAGACACCTCCTTACACACTAACTCGCTTCCATTCTCTCAAACACTCTTCCCATCTATACAACTCTCATCCTCGGTATCCTGACCCATCTATCACCCTCCTTCTGACATTTCCTATATCTAATCACTCTTTCTCATCACTTTTCCGGATGTAACCCCCACTGCGCAATAGTGGCAGTGAAATACCTTGCTCGGGGTGAAATGATTAAAAAAAAAAGAAATATCAAAACTATTTTCCTTGGAATTAACTTTTGCCTACTGTTCTTTGTGTGTGCATATGTACATATTTCATGTATGTATATATATATATATATATATATATATATATATATATATATATATATATAATTACAATAAAGCAGCACTAATTATACTAGACTAATGTCCGAAAAATCAATGCTAACCTATCAGTAATTTAAATCGTCAATAACCCAACGAGGACTACCTCGTAGGTTAAATAAAGGGGAAGAAAAAAAGAAATAAACCAAGCACAAGAACAATGCGTCAAGAGCTTGTTTGAAAGGAAAAAAAAACCCAAGACGAAAACCTTAACAGTAAAGTGCTCTATACGAAAGTACAAAAGTAGAGCAAAAAATACAGTACACTAAATCTAAAAAATCATTTTTAAATTTAGTGTACTATATATATATATATTAATAATATAATCCATATATCACGTATGTATGTATATATATATATATCTATATATATATATATATATATATATAATCCATATATCGTGTGTGTGTGTATGTATATATATATATATATATATATATATATACACACACACACATGCACACACACACTAATATATATAGATATAGATATATATATAAGCAAATTTCAAGTAATTTTAATGAAGAATCTGTTCCTGGCATTCAGTCAATACACAATCCCTCCCCATTCTTCTAACCTTGTGCAAGAGAAATAGATATAAAATGGTTACTTTATTTATGTCTGCATTGACATACACTTGTTAATTAATGTTTAAATCGAAAAAATTCTCTTTCATGATCATAATAAAAACACTTGGCTGCAATTTTGACAAGGCTTGAATATTTGAAACAACACAAGTGTTTTACTTCCAGTAATTCATATTGTTTTATTTTTTTCAAAGATAAAATTCTGCAAAATGTAAGATTTAAATTATCTGAGTCGAGCAGAGTAAGGGGAAAAAGAATGGTGAAGCAGATTTTTGTAAGGAATATTGTCTTCATGACCTTATTGAACAGTGTTGATACTGTTGTTTTATAAGACATCATTTAAATTATAATCTTACTTTTTTTTAAGATTTTTAAGACGTTATTATTACTACTATTACAGTGATGATAATGCTTTTGAACCTGTTTCCTTTTCTGTTAATTTATAATTTTACAGAAAACAATATTGTGGTTTTCAGAAAAAAAATTAATGTTTTTCTAAATAGCAGCTGTTAAAATGATATCCTACATTTCTATGTAGTTTCTTTTATATGCCATGTCTCTTCAGGACGTAGACAATCATAGTTCTCCACATCCTCCTCTCCCTTGTAGCTCTTAACACCTGTTCTCTTGTTGTTTCTCCCAAACCCTGCTCTTCCATCCACTTGCTTAAGCCCATCAAGTATGTCATGCATTGATTTCCCTGTCTCTCTTTCCCTCTATCCATTCTGTGAGCATGTTTCTCTAAACCTTCCTTCTATATTATGTGTCCCAGAGACTTTAACTGTATCTTCCTGATGTTAAGTATAAGTTTCCTTTTCATTTCCATCCTTTTCAAAACCTTGCCATTGCTCACATGTTATATCCATAGTATCCTCAGCATCCTTCTGTAGAACCACATTTCAGTTGTTTCAAGTCTTTGCTTCATTTTTGATGAGATTGTCCAGCTTTTGTTGCCATATAGAAGGACAGACATTACATAATAGCCCAGTACTCTTTTCTTTGAAAAACAAAATTTTTCTATTCAAATGAAAAAATGTTTAAATGTGTTGGGAGCTCTTATTATAAAAAAACAAGAAATCACATAAGAGATTTCTTTCTACTTTCTCTTTTAATCACATCAGATTTCTTTCTACTTTGTCTTTTAATCAAATGAGAGATCCCTTTCTACTTTCTTTCATAACCTCCATGAGAGTGACTTGTTGTGCCTTTTCATATTCTCATCTAACATGAAAGGATAATATTATATTGAATCCATTGCTAGGTCTGCTGCTAAGAAAGTTGGTTCACTGTGCTAGACATATTTTTGCTCCAGAAATTATCTTACATATTTTAAAGTCTACTATTCATCCATGCTATGAATATTGCTTCCACATATGGTCTCTTGCTATATATTTAGAGGTTCAGCAAGAAGATTTACCAATATTATTGGTTCTGACCTAGCATCTCAACTTTAATCACTTTCTTACTCTCATAATGTAGCTTACTTTTGTTTTGTTTTTATAAATACTATATAATTTATGGTAATTGTTCAGACAAACTCTTTGCTTTGGTACCTAGTCTTTATAAATGTAAGTGCAGTACTAGATTGACAGCAGGATCTCATCAGTTCACAATTGAATTGTCTAAATGTAACCATAAGTTCTATGCTAACAGTTTCTTTTCTCACACTTCTTGTTTACGGAACACTCTTTTGGTTCTATGCTTTCTAGTTGACATCAAAAATTTAAATGCAATGAGAATTGTTATCTACTGTATTCTTGCTTATGCTTCTATTGTTTTTGATCATTAATAGATTTGGATGTTGTCAAGAATCTCAAAATGTACAGCAATTTAGGCAAAAGACCTTGGATTTGACACACTTTGGGACAAATTTAACCCTCATTAAGTTCAAGAAAGAAAACAATTTTATGTATACAAGAAAAGCACAATAAAAGTACCATGTCAGTTTTGTTCAACAAAACATGAAATTAAAAAGGGATTGCTACTCAGACACACAAATATATATATAGGTTATACAAATTGTGTTTTTTTTTCTTCACTATTAAGCTGTGTACTTACTGATGCATCAGCATAAATATATTCAGAATGTTCTTAACTCGATCTTCGTACAATTTTACCAAATGACCAAACTACAGATATTTTGCATATTCGAACTTTTGAAACTTAGAAATTCATACTGGCCTTTGAATTCAATTTTTCAAAATTAAACTTTGTTTTATTTATCTTGAAAATGAGCAGATAGAACACACAAGGTTATATATATATATATATATATATATTTGTGTGTTCTATTATATATATGTAAGCATACATATATATATATATATGTATAAAGTAGAAAAAACACGCACACACATATGAACTAAAAGATATATGTATATTGTTTGAAACCCCCATATACTAATACTTTGACAATTCCAGGAAGTACTAACAGGATTAGTAACATTCACAATATATGATGTGTGTCATAATAATCCTATTAAACCCAGACTGTGCTGAGCATCTAAGAGGAAAAAGAAAGAGAGAGGGAGACAGTAAAACAGAAAGGGAGTGGAATAAAGAAAGACAAAAATAGTGTGTGGAACAGAAAGGGACTGAAAATGGAGTCATCTTAGGTAAAAGCAGTTATTTGAAGTGAGGGGTTAAATCATGTTTTGTGACCTAAAGATCTGTTGAAGATATTTTATTGTTTTTAAGAGAGACTGTCACTTTTTTTTTTTATTACAATCTGTGAATGGTCACGGGTCATAAAGTACAGAGTATAACATTAAAAAGATTTATTAGCAGATCCATGTAATTTACACAAGTCTGGCTAGTCTGTATGATTTTTCACTATATTTCATACTAGTCTTTATTTATTATTTATATGGCCCAGTGGATAAAAGCATGGGTTGAAGTAATCCAGAGACCAAACCACAGATATTTTGCATATTCAAACTCTTGAAACTTAGAAATTAATACTGGCCTTTGAATTCAATTTTTCAAAATAAAACTTTGTTTGGTTTTATTTATCTTGAAAATGAGCAGATAGAACACACAAGGTTATATATATATATATATATATATATATATAACCTTGTGTGTTCTATCTGCTCATTTTCAAGATATATATATATATAAATAGAGAGAGAGAGTGAGTTGTGAGTTCAATACTTGGTCACAGCAGAGGTAAACAAAAACTTGAAGAGGAGTTTCAGGGAAATAACTGAAAAAGCGATATCCAGAAATGTCATGGCACATGGAACTAGAACAATCTACTTCAGTGGACTAAATAAAGTGTCTAGTTTAAAATTTCAATGTATATCACTGGAAGAAGGCTGTAGTGTACAATGGCTGAAATGAGAATATGTCAATGAAGATAAGGACAAGTCTGAACATCGTAAATAGACTACCTCACCTCAGAAATATTAACATATAGTTTTTATTTAGACTTTAATTACATATTATAATTATATATATAATTATTTACATTGTTCAAATCATTGTCCTTTATCTTCATTGCTATATTTATATTCACGATGTTTCCGTCCATTGTATGCTCTGACCTTTTGGGGTTTGGAATTTCAGACTGAACTTTTGATCACTGGGATATATTGTTCTCATTCCATGAGATATCTTAGTTATATTCCTTTAACTCAAACATCATTAATATGAATATGGCAATAAAAATGAGGAATAATGGAAATACTACCTCATCTCAGATATTTAGACATATATAATTATTGTAAACAAAAACTGAACAACATAGTTATTTTAATATATATTTTGTTGATCCATACACTACCGGCCATAATTACTAGGCCACCCCAGTTCTTTTTTTTTTTTTAAATGATGTATTTCATACTATTTTTAGTAATTATTTCCAAGTAGATAATTCTAAATGAAAACAGAATAGTTTTTTTGTTATTATTTGCAAAATTTTATAAGCCAGCCAGGAAGCCTTTGCTTTGGCTAGCCAATAAGAAGAAGAGATTAGCATGGGGAAGAGAGCACAAAAACTGGACACCAGAACAGTTCATTTGGTAGACATGTTATTGTGCAATATTAACAAAAGAACCATTCTATTACCAGTACATTATGACCGTGTTCAGAGTTAATATTTTTATGGGTGGGTCTTTTAGGATAAGGGGTTTTAATATTTTTAGATGTGTTTTGCAGTTCAAGTTATGATGAACAGAGCCATAATATATTTTTGATGAACAAAGCCATAATAAATCGCCTATATCTGGGAATTAAAAATCAGTCTATTTCCCACCAACTTACACCCCAACCAAAATTCTTGAAAATGCTTAATCGTTTTGAACAAAGCACTTGAAATGGCCAGTTATTGAATAATTTCTATACACAATAACTCCAAATTATAAATCTCTTGTTCACCTGCAAGAAAAACACAGTAAGATATTTAACAGAAAGTTCTTGTTAGTCATCTCTAATGAAACATCTATAGTTTACACTCACACTGTTGTTCCACATATAAGCATGAAAAACTTAAGGATTATTATTAAAATAATTAAATTGATATACACAAGCTGATATCATGAGATGAATAGACTCTTATGAAAGGAAGCCAATAATGTATTTTATATACAATTTGGTTATTACTTCAACTGAACTTGCTCACATGTCTGTACAAAATATTGGTTTTTATACAGCATGCATTGTTTAAATTGTCGCCATTTTATATTTATGTTTTTGTGCATATACACTTGTCTTTGATTTTGTTGACTGAACAGTAAAATCAGTTGGGCACAGTCTGTGAGAAGAAGAGTGCCATAACACAATTCACTAAACCAGAAATTTACATGCTTTACTGCTTAGCATTCACATCAGAAGTTCCAATATTCAAATTTCAGTAGGCTGTCATTATTTTCTGCAGTAGTCTGGTTGCCAACCAAGGCTACAGAACCCAGTCTGTTCTACTATTTAACCCATAGCTGAAATAAGAAGTGATAGATAAACACTTTTCCCTCGGGTATTTCCATGAAAGTTAATGCAACAAATTCAACTGGGATTTGAACTTGGCTCTCTAATTTCTCATTCCAAGCCAATATCCACTACACCACAACACAACACACACATCCATGTGCATTGTAGTACAATGAATAACAGCTACTGGACTTGAAAGCTATGTTTTCCGAAAAAAAATTCTTAAGATAAAGATTTTATAAATTTCAACCAAAAGCTGTACTGGCCGCTCAGTCAGTGAATGCCAAATATTTCCTTGTAAGGAAACGGCCAGTTACCATTTACTCTAAAATTTGATATCAAAATCTGCTTCTATCCTGTGCACCAAAAAAATAAATAAAAGTGATAAATTCAGTTTCTAATGGGTAAAATGCATATAAATACCTCTATCACATCATTATATATTTGAGCTGAACAAATTTAACAAAATATTGCAATAACAAACATAAATATGAATTCTTTTTGTTACAAGGAAACCAAAAAAGTTCTGTCCGTTTTTAAAGGAAAAAAAAAAAAAGTGTTTCGCAGCATGTGTAAGTTATATTTAAGTAATCGGCATCTAGCACCTTCTGTGAATGTGTCTCCAGCTGTTCAATGCCCTTGCAGTAGAACTCGGGGGGCAGGGGGTTAACACAAAGAAGTCTGTGAGGGCTTTGCACAAGTCTGCTTCATTGGTGAAGAATTTCCCACAAAGATGATTATTCCAGAGAGTGGAAGAGGTGGTAATTGGATGGCACAAGGTCAGGTGAATAAGGTGGATGGCACAAGGTCAGGTGAATAAGGTGGATGGCACAAAGTCTTGCACCCAAGTTGCTGTGTGGTATCCCTGACCACTTGCATGACATGCGGCTTGCCATTGTCATGGAGGAAAAGCACACCTTTGTGATTCACGAGTGCCGGCTCCTTCTGGTGCAATGCCAGGTTGCACATGTTTTAATTGCTGTGAGTATAGGTCTCCAGTGACCTTTTGGCCCATTGGTAGCAGTTCATAATGAACCACTTGACAACCTGTCCACCAGACACAAAGCAGTATCTTGCGTGGGTGCATAGGCAGTCTTGTGGTGTGAGTGACAGCATCCCGAGGAGACAACCAATGTCTGGAACACTTCGGAATTTTGTACAGAACCCACTTTTCATTACTGATAAACACTCAATTGAATATGGATGCAGTATGGTGGCGAGAAAGCAGCGATACGCAAGCTGCCACTCATTGTCCCTTGTGGACCTCCAACAGCATTTGCAGAACCCACTTGCTTAGTTTGTATGTCTTACCTAGGCAGTGCAGGTGAAGTTTAACTGTTTCATTGTAAACATTGAACTGTCTTGCAAGTTCACCACACATTAGACAACTGTCCTCTTCAATGCCCGCCTTCAGGACTCCATCATTCAAAACCTGTGGTCATCCACTGTGAGGCTCATCATGGAGGGACAAATCTTCTGACTTTAATTTTCGAAACCAAAGCCTTGCAGTATGTTCATCCACAGCACTATCCCCAAATGCTTGACATATGTGGCAACTTGATGCAACTGCTGATAAGCCCACTTTGATGTCGTAAAGCAAACAACCCCGAATGAGATCTCTAGACACTTCCATCCTTCTCACAGCTGTCCGGCTTATAACTGATGGCCAAGCACTGTGCGCATGTTTTTATAACATCTGATGTTCCTATTTCCAGCTGTCCAAATTTGAAAACAATCCTATACCCAATCACTCTATGTAACCCCCCTGAACTATAGTGGCAGTGGACTGCCTTGCTTGGGGTGATATGATTAAAAAAAAAAAAAAAAAAAAAGAAATTGCTAAACGCATTTTGTATATATTTCAACTTCATTCAATGACTAATCAAAAAACAGAGAGACCTTTTTTGGTTACCTTGTATTTTAAAAAGTAATGGTGTACAAATGAAAAGATTTGAAATTGACAGTTTTTTTTTCTATTTCACAGAAACATCTATTAAATACTTCTATCGCCCCTTTCTTTCTTTTATTCATCAAGTAGTGGTTTTTCCCTTCTTGTGATCAAAAAGGAAGAGTTCATTATTTATAAGATATTGACAGGGCTCTGACAGTCAATGCAAACTAATGAAGTGGGAGAGATAGCTCAATGATAATAGGATTATTAAAAGTTGTATGCATTCTAAAAACCAGTGACAAGACCATATAAATACAAATACCATTATTTTACAATTCTACTACAGAAAACTTTTCCAATTAGAATTCAAAGCTTTTAGCTTTTTTGTGTGGTACCACATTTTATACTTGATTTAATTACTTTTGCATTGTTTGTGAGAATGGCTTTTAACAACTGAAAGAATTCTTACAAGTTCTAGTTAATTTCAGTAAGCTCATGCTTTGTCAGATCTAGAAATTCATATGGATATCAGGTATGGCATACAATTCATTCAGAAATATTTAAGCTATCATTAGCAAGTAACTGCTTTCTCAGAACTCATAAATTTATCACGTATGGCATACAATTCATTCAAAAATATTAAAGTTTTTTTGTTCATCACTGCTGTAGCCAGGTATTGAACTCACAACTCTTTAGTCAAGTCAGTGGATTTAAACAATGCTTTTATCCACTGGGTCATGTGTCCTTGAAGCATGAATATGGAAATAAAGATGTGAATAAGAGTCATTAAATCAACTAAATGGCAATAAAGATGAAGACAACAGTTCAAATAAGTTAAATAATGTCTAGTTTCTTGAAAAAATTGTTTCAACAAAAATATTTCGTAAATTTTAACCAACAAAAACTCTATTCAGTCAATAAATTACAAAAATTTCCTGCGTGTAAATGTCTCATTCCCCTCTCCATCATTTAAGACTATGCAACAAATCTCAAATAGTTTTATCTTAACTGTTTAATTTACATCATTATCACTCCTTTTTTTGTTTTTAATCATTTCACCCCAAGCAAGGCATTCCACTGCCACTATTGCACTTGGGGCTACATAGGGGAAGGTAAATAGGAAGAGTGGTTAGATATAGGAAATGTCAGAAGTAGGGTGATAGATAGTTGGGTGGGTGGGAAGAGTGTTTGAAAGAATGGAAGTTAGTTTGTTAGGAGGTGTCTATTGACCTTACATTTAAACTCCTGGAGATTGTAGCCGTCGGGGAAGCAGTCATGTGGAAGGGAATTCCACAGTCGGGAAGTGCAAGAAAAGAAACTGTTGGAGTAGAAGTTGCGGTTGCATTTGATCAGTTTCACTGTAAAAGGGTGGGATCTAGTTGCTAATCTAGTATCTTGTGCAAATTCGAACCTAAGGGGCACCAGTGATCTAAGTTCATCGGAGCAGAAGCCGTGAAAGTATTTATAGAAGAGACACAGGGAAGCCACGTCACGCCGGTGAGAGAGAGACTGCAGGTGGTCTGCTAAGTCGGTATCGATCACATTACAGACCCTCCATTGTACCCTGTCTAGAAGCCCAAGGAGAATAGCAGGGGCACCCGACCAAATATGGCAACAGTATTGTTAATCACAATTTTTGATATTAGAATAAAAAATAAGAACATCAAAGTTGATGAAAGTTGTATATGAAATTTACTTGGTTTTCCGTTTTTTTTAAATTTTTTTATGAATTAAGTTTTCATCCAGAAATTTTACCTCATACCATTGTACATCAATGAGAATATAATATTTTTTGCTTTCTCCCTAAACCTCTAACAACCTAGTTTGATTCTCCTCTTTTTCACTCAGCCCCCAACACACTCACACATAAATGTGCATCAATTAGTCTATTGCCCAACACATAATGGTTCACTGAATATTGATCTGAAACGTTCTCTCTATTATGCTTGATCACTATTCTTACTACTCAGTATGAAATTAAGTACATTGACAAGAAAGAAACTTACATTTAAAAATACATATTTGTTGGGTAAAATAAATGCATTCATGAACATTATCATATAAACATATATATATATATATATATATATATATATATAAAACTTTGAAAACTACACTTGTTTTATGCCCATTTCAGCAAGAAAAAATCTCACTTCCTCAGCAACAAAATCAATTTTTTTTACCTACAAGCTATTTAATTTTTGTATTTCAAATATATATATATATATATATATATATTCGTATAAAATCCTTTGTCAAATAAATCCTTCAAAAAAAAAATCCTTTTAAATAAAACCCTTTAAAATAAAATCCTTTTAAAAAAAAAAAATCCTTTGTCAAATAAATCATTTTACAGAATCATGTAAAATCCTTTGTCAAATAAAGATGGAAACTGATGATAGTTCGCCTGAAATAGGCCTATACGTTCGATTCACCATGAAATAACGTGTCTGCCTTAATTTTTTTTATATATATATATATTTTCTAAACATATACTGTTAAATATAAGAGACAATGAATGTCTATTATGTTTAATCATGAGCCGTTCTAAACGTTGTATTTTGGTTTTAATTTCAGTTGAAAATAAAGACAAAAATTCTCCAACATTTGGATAATTTTTTTCTTAATTTAGTTCTTAGCTTTTGGCTCACATGAGCCATCTTCAGAGAGGTTATTAAGATGGTAACACAATCACATCCACCATCACTGACGATTTTATTTTGTGTTGACATAAAACTCTGCTAGGCAATGGCAATAGTTACCAAAAGTAACAAATGCAGTTCACAAATTTGCAATGCACTTCTATGATGTCACACTGTGTGATAGCGCGAAATGACAACAGAACCATGTATTCAAATGCAATGTAATGTGTTATGACCAGATTTATTAACCTTAATAACTTCTCTGAAGATGGCTCATGTGAGCCGAAGGCTTAGAACCAAATTAATAAAAAATAATCCAAATGTTGGAGAATTTTTGTCCTCATTTTCACCTGAAATTAAAGCCAAAATATGACATTTAGAACAGGTCATGATTAAACATAAGAGACATTCATTGTCTCTTATATTTAACAGTGTATGTTTAGAAAATTATTTGCTGCCTCGATACACTGAATATATATATATATATATATATATATATATATTTTAATCATATGTAATGAAATATGTTTTCTTTTCTATTTTCTCGGTTCAGTCGTAGTTGTTAACCTTAAGTATCATATTCTGCTCCTCCCCTTACTTCTAGGGCACTTACATAGCCTCTCTGCATTAGCTATGCTAATTAAGCTGTCATTTATATAGTACTACTTTACAGCCACGTCATGTTGAAACGCCATTTTCCGTATCATCACCAAAGTTAAGCAATATCAATCCTGGTTAGTACCTAGAAGGGTGACTGCTTGGGAATACCAGGTGCTGTAAGCTTGAATGGGCATCTAGTGTAATGGAGGATGGTATAAAATTGCTAATTGGAGAGCTAACTTGCAATTCAAGTTTGGTTTGTTATATTCAATTATACACAAATATCCTTGATATGATTTCAACTCTTGCCTCTCCAGCTATGGGTTAATTCATAAGATTTGTATCACTAGAACCTTTATTATCTCTCAAAATATTGAGATTTAGACATTAGTGGTTAATCTGTTGCGAAACAGAAACAACCAACCAACTACATATATAGCATGTCAAAACATTCCGAAATTTACATTCGTTGAATGCCCATTTCAGCAAGAAAATTTTTGCTTCATCAGCAATGATCAAAAGAAAATAAATAAATTTTGTTTTTGATAGTTGTTGATGAAGCTAAAATTTTTTCACTGAAATGGCCATTCAACAAATGTAAATTTTGGAATTTTTTGACATACTATGTATATTTGGCTCTGTAAATAAATAATACTATTTACATCAAGCCCTCCACCTTGATTAAATTTACTGTTAACAAAATTAATATTATTAGGATCTGGTTTTGGGGATTTTACCTATTTGCTCATTCTTTATGGATTTAATATTATATATATATATATATATATATATATATATATATATATATATATATAATGAGTAAAGAACATATAGGAAAAAAGTGTCTTTAATCTATGTGTAAACAAAGAATGCCGATTTATATATGCGTGTGTGTGTGTGCCACAGGTAATAAAAGCAATAGTGATACATGCACATATAATCAAGTAAAAGTTATTTTCTACAATTAAAAATTATTGTCTATTGCATTATTATACATGGCACATATTTAACCAATGAAATCGAACTTCAACATACTGACTTTTTGTATTTTTCTAGATTTTTAAATCATCTGTCTTAAAAAAAATCTCTGAAAATGCTTATTAAAGTGAAACATGTTAGATTACAGACACTTTTTTTCTTATCTGTTCTTTACTTACTCTATTCATCTTGTCAGATTTCAATCCATATATTCAACTTATATATTCAGTCAACAATTCTACCTCTGAGCTATGGGTGCTTGGTAGAATCGCCGACTGATGACAATTCAGTCAGGTTTCAATCCTGGCTAAAAGCAATCGGATGTCTAACCATACTGATGAGTTGTGATACAGCAAAACATCTGTCTGTGGATGACTGTATATATAGATAACCTGAAGAGGCAACAAACCTTCTTAGGTTTCACCTAACCAGATCTTCAGGGAAGGCTGGCTTCCCTGAAGATCCGGTTAGATGAAACCAAGGTAGGTTTGTTGGCTCTTTGGGTTATCTATTTTGTCTGCTCTGCTTACATATTGAGCGCTTTTTTGTTATAGATTACTCGTCTCAGGTTTTTATTTTTTTGACTGATGTTCATGTGCTTAACGCCTTTGTTTACATCCATTTTTTCCTTCCACATATATACTTGGAGGGTTTTTCGAAATGAGTATAGTGATAAGTTTTTATATATATATATATATATATATATATATATATATATATAAACCTTACCACTACCTTGTGGATGCCTGAACTAAACAGGCTTAGGTTTCTCTTTCAGGCACCAACTATTTCACTGTCAGGGCCATCTGGCACTGATGTCCACTCATTTATGAATACCATTTTCTTGAAATCCATTCTCATGTGCAGTTTGGCTCAGCCAACATGATTAATGAAGTGATTCATCTTCAAAGGAAAGTAAACAATTGATTTGGTGCGCATGACTCTTGAATGCTTCAGTATGCAACATCCTGACATTTTAGGAATGTTTGAGCCCCTAATGGTTTTCAATAACTCTTTACGATTCTAAAGTGGGTGTTTGTGAATCTCAATTTTCAACTGGGTTTCTATTTGTCAAATGAAAGGCAAAGATTTCTGTATCTCCCTTTGTCAGTTCACACACTGTATATAGCCAAGTTTTTTTATTAATTTCTTGGTTTTATAATGGTCCCTTGTGAGGAGATTGTTAATTTCAAATGTTGTTTTTTGTTCATAAGGCATTTGAACAGATATGGTTCATTTTGTATAAAAGTTGAAACAGTAGCTATGAAATAATATTGCCAAAATGGCTGCCACTTAATACTGTGGAGGTTTAGTTATTATTAGTGGACGAAACTTCGCAAAACTTTCAAATACATACAGGGTGCAATGGATAAACTGTTGTCTACATTATGCAAAAAATGAAAATAACACTGACATCTCATTTTAAAAGATATATTTTCCAAAATTACACAAAAATGGCTTTATAGATTAAAGAGTTCATTTATTGAATAGAAACTGCCATTAGCTTCAACCACAGCCTCCAAATGATTTCAGAATCTCTTGCAATTCTTCTGGATAGTCTTCTTGGTTAAGTTGGTGAACACTGCCATAATCCTTGTTGGTGCTAGAAGTTTTGTTGTTCTCTCACTCATACATAACAATCAAAGAGGTTGCAGTCTGTGGATTAGATGGTCACAGAAATTATCTTACAGCCATGACTAGACTCTCCTGCTTGAGTGGTATGTTGAAAAGTTCTGTTGCCAGACATAGGGTCTTCCAGAAGCCACCCTCTTGACCCATGGCAACACTACCTCCTCAAGGCACTTGATGTAGGCCTTTGTGTTGAGTCTGAGGCCCTCACAAATTCAGGAGTTATTTTCTCATCAGAACAATCAAAGTGAGTTTTCTGAGCTTTTGTACCTTCGTAATCACCATTAGACTCATCTAAGTCTTTCTGAATCTTTTGCACAGTTCTCAGATTGACACCAAGACACTCTTAGATTTTTGTATTAGAGCTTTTGATGTAAATGCCAAGCAGTACAGCATGCTATTTTCAAATTTTTGACAAAATGAGTTGTATCATGGCACTCTTTTTTTTTCTCAGACCCAACTGACCCGACTATACTGTCCAGTTGACAAAATTAAAATATAAAATTGTGACAATTTAACCATCGCACGCTGTATGTAAGTAAGATACTTAAAATATATGATTTGAATAAAATACTGCTACACCTTTCTCCCACTCAGGGAAAGTGACATCAGTCTTCCCTACTATTTAACATTTATTAAACAGATTTATGCCTTTTAGCATAAAGCAAACAAAGTAGAATGAACAAAATAATAAAAATATAATATGCACATTAAATTCCAGATTAGTGATGTTGAAATCAATGAAGCTAAATTTTGTTTAAATTATCAACTGCATGAGTGGCTGTCAAATCATATTTTGTATTTAGTTCAATCTATCATGTTTATTTGGTAAGTAAAATAAATCAATTTAACCAAGAAAGAAAAAAAATCTGTTGATATTTCATTACTTTTTTTTTTTAATGCAATTTCCGTTCAGGATGTCGGCCGTCATGACTTTCTACAGATTCATTTTATTCATCATTTGTGAATTGCTTTGCCACAGGCTTGAATCATCTCCCAGTCATTATGTATCTCTTTTTAAGACGAGCATTCCACTCTGAAAGCTTCTTCAAAAGAACTGTTACTTTGTGGTACTTATTCCTGCTTGGGTGATTCCAGAACATTACAGGCTTATCTCCATGTCATGTTGAAACACCAGCACTTATACAATTACCTGTTAAGCAATGTCAAGCCTGGTCAGTACCTAGATGGGTGGTTGTTTCGGAATATCAGATGCTGTAAGCTTGAATGTGTGGGTGGAGAATCAGGGATCCAATTCCAGTCAAGTTCATTATATACACCTACATACAAATAGCTTTTGGGAATGCTATCAAACGACATCTCCACGCCCTTCGGATATTGGTTAATTAGAACTTGTATCATTAAAAATCAATAATAATCTCAAAAAGTCAGTTAAGTGCCATACATGATACACTCTTGGGTGATCATGTCTCCTTTGACTAGACATAAGATTTTCTCACAGTAGGTTGCCATTACTTTCTACAGTAGACTGGTTGCCGACCAAGGCTATAGAACCCAGCCTGTCCTGTGATTTATCCCATAGCTGGAGGGAGAAGAGATGGATTAATACTTTTTCCATGGCTATTTCTCAAAAAGTATTTGCAGTCTGAAAATATTTTCTGGCTTTAAATAACATGCAGAAGGTTGATAAGCCATAAAAGACAGTCAGTCAAAATCCAGAACACTATAATCTTAATTTCTTTGAGTGTTGAGTCAGTAGTTATCTATCCACCATATCCTCCTAATCTTCACTTCCTACATATCACACTGCTTAGCTCTTGGGTTTTACATTAGTTGAACTTAATAAATAAATAAACTCCTTGTGAACAATAGTAGATTAGTTTCCCAATGTCATCTCCATGGTTTTGGATTCAGAGATGCCCTTCTCTTTGGTTGCGATTCAAGGTTAGAGAGTCTAGTCCACTCTGCTCTTTATCCCATAACTGAAGTGAGAAGAGTTAAATTCATATTTTTACTAAGATTATAATGCGAAAAAAAGCACACCAGACTCAATCAATTTTCCTTTTCATACTGATAATGATACCCACACATTTTATTATAGTCAATTGTAAAAATAACTTTTTTTACTTAACATTGATATCGTCATGAGAATACGTTCAAATGGTGATGAATAATATTAATATAAAATTATCTCCATGACATAAAAACATTTTTCCATTCAATACATCACTGTTGTCAGTATTGCTTTCAATCTTATGGATATTACTGAACAATATCAATGAGAATTTATAAATTTATGTATATTTACATATGGGATATAGAGTATTATTTTCTCTCTTTTTAATATCTACATTTTTTATGAATTTATAACGACTACAATTTGCAAATTCTCAATCAGCTAAAATTTTCCATGCAGAATTTAAAAGTATCTCTAAAAAACAAAACGTGATTGCTTGAAAAATATTATTTTTTAAGATATTAAATTTGCTTTTAAATTATCACTAGAACTTATCAGCCAAATCTTTTAGAAAACAATTTGTCAATGGAAATAAACAGAAAAAAAAAATTCTTCTAATTTTTAAAGTTTCCTTCAGAATGTTTTTTTAAAAAGTATTTTTGTGTACACAAATATATATATATATATATATATATATACACGCAGGTGAAAAAAGTGTGAGAGGCTATAAATGTGTTGTTTAAAGTGTACATTTATTATTATTAATATTATTTGTTTGTTGTATAATTCATAAAGTGTTCATAATTATATTTGTGTTGCTACACGTTTTGAGTCCAAAGTTGACTCTCTTCAGGTGAATAAATTTCTGACTTTATATATCGAGATATGTTTATTTCTCTCGTTGGAACAACTCCAATTTCTGTTTTCAATATATATATATATATATATATATATATATAAACTTATCATTTTGGCAGTTATAAATTATAATTTATTTCGACAAGTAAGTTTTTGATACCCATCTCATCAGGTCACAAATTCCAAATAGTTTGATTTTATCAGAACATTTTAAAAACAGAAAGTTAAGTGGTTTGACCCATAAAAAATTATTTTTTCTGGGTATTATAAAGATGTTGTTATGAGTTGCAAGGGAAGAAATGTTAACATTATGACTGTCAAATGTAGCCATAGTGGAAATATGTTAATGACAAAATCCATACTCACAGAATCATATATATATATATATATATATATATATACCCACAGAATCATATGCAATCCTCCTAAAAACTTACTCATTAAAATAAATTATAGTTTATAACTGCCTAAGATGATGTGTTGAGTTTTTACTTTTTGTATAACATATTACTCAGGAATGTATGAGCTCTCTAAATAGATCTTTCTTTTTAATAATTTATATTGAATAGATCTATTTGGATTATCCCCTCTATTCAAGAATTTGACATTATATATATATATAAATAATGGTTGACTCCTCATTTGCAGTTTTACTTATTTTTTGGATTACTTTACTAATCATTGTTGCTTATACATGCTCAGGCACATTTCAATACACTCAGAGTGAAATTATGATCTAAACTCTACCTACACTGAGCACACTTCAGTTGCATTTTCTGGGAAAGAATACACAATATGGCATGATCAGTCGTTCAACAATGCTAATACAAACTCTCTGTTACAATGGTTTGTAACTTCATGCTAGCATGACCACTGATGGCTTCTGAACAGTTTCATCTGTCCAATTACCCTCACCTGGCTTGGCTCAACTAGGGTGTCATTTTCAAGCATTTCCTAATTCTACTGTCTGCCAGGATCATCTCCTATATCAATATTGTTAAGAACTCACATCATTAATAAATGAACCATGGTGGGATTCAAATTTTGGTCTGATAATCAAAAATATTTATGCTCCAACTTTCAGCAATACATGCATATATATATATATATATATATATATATATATATATATATATATATGAAAAAATGCTGCCTAAATATATATATATTTATTTCATATAGAATGTATCTGTAAAGAGACAAAAAGAATAAAATGACAACAGGAAAAAATATCCTTAGCTGATATGTTCTATTTTCTGATTGAATTTATCTTTCTTTTATTTTTTTTGTTTTTTTTTATGGCGTTCCTCAGAGGAGAAAATTTGTTGGCTAAGAAGAATTTTTCTTCTTGTCTTTTTATTCACACACACACACACACATATATATATATATATATTCAAGACTACTGAATGAGTTTGTAGGAAACATATGATTGACGTGAAATTTCATAGTGATTAGGGAGACATCATCTCAGGAGTCTGTTTCAAAAAGTAGCAGGCTTTGAGACAAATCTGTCCAAATGGAATTTCCTTCTTACCAATGAACTACAAAAGAAATGAAGATGATTCAACACTGTACATATAATGTCTGCTCTTGGCTGTAAAGACCTGAATTAGTAGAACTAAGCAATGTAACTCAACAGAAGACATGACATGGAAATAGTAATAGTATAGTGAGTGACTTACAAGATTTTGTTTGTGGGAAAGGGGTTGTAGGGTGGGAAATAGTTCATCACCCATGAGACTCAATATAAGCTTTTGAACTCAGTCAAAACTAAAAATTGGGTAGCTCCGGCCAAAATATAGCAGCAATATTTCACTTTCGGTTCCGTCTAACTCTTATACAGATAAAGCATAGCACGATGAATAAGATACTTTCTAGAGTTTCACGAGTAACCAACCATTTTTCCAGCTTCTTTAGGGATGGATTGCATACATGGGTTAAATGGTAGGGTGGTAGATAGTATAAGAAAAGGTAAACTGATTTCCAAACCATGCAAAATGCTGTAAGAAACTAATCCACTCTTTTTCCCAATAAATCATAGCAATACATGATTATAAAAAACGCATCATCTTATATTGTGAAGTACTTGGCATTTAAAAAAAAGATGCTCCTTATAAGGAAAACTAATGTAACCTGATCTACATTATTTACATTATTTGGGCGATTGTTCTCATTGCCTTTTGTATGACATTTTGGTCATTGTACGCTCTGGCCTTCTTCAGGTGCTAGGGTTCAGTTTAAAATTCCTAGCATTTGAAGAAGGCCAGAGTGTACAAGGGCCAAAACACCATACAAATGGCAACAAAAATGATGACAATAGTTCGAATAATGTCAGTCAGTTAAGTGCCATACGTGAAACACAC